>WWET01000795.1:65200-81271 GCA_011038615.1 Limnodynastes dumerilii | reverse complement strand
TTCCCTGGGTTTTCCCAATCCTAAATAAATATGGGTTTGGTGATTTCAATCTATGGTGTATTTGATGTGCGTGTAATGTGCTCTTCTTGAGGCTGTTGCTGCTTCAGTCCAGAGATGATCAGGACAGCAGTGTTGAGTCGCTGGTGGGTACTTGGCCAGTTCCCCATCAGAGCTCTGGAGTCATTGGCTTCACCCCCTTTGGGCAGTTTTTAACAGGCTGCTGCAGGTGCAGAGTTAGTTAGTGTTCCACAGTATCTTTACAGAAGCAAGAGCTCATTAAGAATAGGGGAAGAGAACATCAGCAATGTTGGCAGTAACAGAAGAGAAAAGCCTGCTACCCAGGTGCTCACAAAACAGCTCATTTGCTCTTGAGTGGTGGGTGAATTCTGGCCTAGCAACCACAGGACCAACAAGCAGAGTGTTCACAGACAGCACCCTAGTAGAGTGCATCTGATTAGCATTCCGTAAGCAACAAGCAAATTTGTGCTTCTTTCCCCCTTAACCATGGCCCTGTGCAGAGACCACCAGGCACTATGTAAGTATGCAATAAGCCATGTAACATTTAGGAGCAATAGACCCTATGTGGTAGAGGCACTATACCCTGTTTAGAGGACACTAGGCCCTGTTTAAATGGTACAAGGCCTACTGGTTAGAGGGCACTAGGTCCTATTGGCAAGTGATTGCTAGGCCCTGTTGGTCAGAGGGCACCAGGCCCTGGTGGTTAGGAAATGCTAGGTACCATAGTGCAAGTAAAGCACTACATGGAAACATCAAGCCATGCTCTAGAGAACAGACTCCAGGGGTCACAGGGGATTCACAAGTTGTGTCTGGCAAGGAAAGTCGGACTACTGCTGGGGAGATACATCTGTAACCAGCTTGCTTTTCCTGTATAAGTTACAGTCACTGCTGGTGCCATCAACTAATCTGATCGCCTGAGCAAGCTGTGTTCTTTAGGCATTACCACAGTGTCTGAGACTGAAACCAGTGATGACACGACACCCTAATCCATAAACTTAGCCACCCTTTATTCCAGAGGCACATTTTTTTTCTCTTTACAGATGGCGGCGGATGCGCAATTTAGAGACAATGAAGATTATGCTGAGTTGTGTGCTGTTAGAACACTGTCCTAACATTCACTGATTAAGCAGTTCCCTGATTACTAAGGATGACTTTTTTAGTGCTGATGATGCATCTGTACACACTGCAAAAGTTAGACAGGCTTTCCTTCAAATGCCTATAACTCAGCTTACTGTAGGTCTGTAATGTAATTTGTTTTGCAAGCACATCCTCCGTATCAGGCCCACAATGAGGATCCTGATTCCATACAATTTGGATGTTATGGTTTCACCTGCACCACAAAGAATAATTCTACATTTTATACAAGTGACATTTTATAGAGGAGTTGCTAAATATTTCAGAGACACATTCAAATCCCTAAACACCACATCGCATCCATTAAAGTTCTACTTTGTTATATATGACCTTTCCGTCTCCATTATTAAACTTATGAGGCACACGTGACCTCTGCAATGTACACTATCTCCAATTTACCTTCTAGATGATTAAATTACAGTTGGATATAGTTACAAAATAAGTTCTCTTTATTTGCACAGCAAATCTTAAATTGGTCTCATGCGTCCAGTCATTTTGAATCAGCACCATATAGCGCATTGCTGAAGTTTGCAATTTTTTTTATCATGATACAGTTATAAAGTTTAAACTATCTACTTCATAAATATAAATTCTATGGTGGAATTCTATGGTGTATAATGTTGTTAATGACTATTCTGTATTTCATGCTGTAAAAAAAACGATGTAAATGTTTTTTATGTTACCTTTGTTTAGGATAACAATGAGGTTTAAGGTGTATTTATTATTGTGCCTCCTGTATTGTCAAATATGAGATTATTTTTATTAGTCATCTGTAAACCTGGATCATAAAACACAAACAATTAAAAACCTCAGTTTTACGCAACATTTTTATTTGATATTTGATTAAAGTTTGTGTATAGGGAATGATCGACATTTACATGTTAAACAAAGATAATGTGATAGTTATGTTGCACTAAGGCTAGAGGCTTTCTGCAATCACTGTGAGCGTTTTAAAATTGCAGTGGCATAAAAACTTTTTAAAAAAAGTTTATTGAATGAGTCAGTGTCCATGGACCATCAAAACAAGAGGATCAGTAAACTAACTGGCAGGGGTGGATTGGGAAATTATAGTAGCCCGGAAATTTTTTTAGGGTAGTGGCCTCATGAGGGCAGGACCAAATCAATGGTAGGTGGAGCCAAAAGGAACAAAAACAAAAAAGGAGAGGGGAAGTCCCGCACCAGTCATTAAGTGGATAATTACAAACATCATGTAAAAAAGTGGCACAGAAAGAGTACTTTATGACAGAGGAGCTCTTAAGGTGGGTGCTACCATTGGTATATTACATATAACACATAAAGAAACAGGAGCACTGAAACAGTGTATCCTCAAAGGACTAATCTTTATTTCATCTCATATTTTGATATGAAATAAAGATTTGACCTCATTTTAGTGGCTTGGTGTGCACCTTAATTATTGGTCCTTTGAGGATACGCTGTTTCAGTGCTCCTGTTTCCTTAGGACTTAAAAGGAACATAGGCGGAGCCAAAAGGAACGTAGGCAGGATGATCACAGTTATCCCTAAGTGGATTGGAGACCACTGATGTCATACTGTAGAGATAGGAAGCCCAACGTTTCAAAAAGGATTCTTCCATCTTTCAAGTTAAATGTATAAACACAGTCCAGGACTGTCAACAGAAATTTTGAGGCCTTGAACTACCACAGACGGGTCTATGATGTTACGTGGTGTAATGTTACAGAGTGGTTGAACACTGCTGGACTGTTTTGCAGTAGACCAATGCTCGCAGAAGGCTTGTTCTCAAGATGTCCTCCCTGTGCATCAATAATGAAGTAAGACAGCGCTGAATTTAGAACCTTACATTGGGTTAAGTTTGTGATGGTTGAAACACAACACCGGAGTAAAATAGCAAGCATTTATTAAAACATAAAGATAGTTAGATAGATAAAGCATAAAAAAGTTTAGATAATATATAGTGTACGTTAGGTGCTGATATTCGTTTGGAATAAGATGGTAAGGCAGATAAATGCCAATGCTGGTAATAGTCAGTGATCGAATAAATACCCAATTTCCAAAATAAGGACAGCAGCGGTAGATTTTCTTAGAGGTAGTTACCCAGTTCTCTTGGGCTCGTTGTTAATGTCCTCCTCTCAGTAGGCGTTCCTCGCCGCACGATACAGTCCACAGTGCCGGGTGGCCTGCCCGACACTGAATTGTAATCAGATGCAAAATGGTTGCAAAGGAGTTGTCGCTGGTGATATCTCCCTCTGTAGCAGTTGATGGAAATAATAATTCAGCCTCAGAGCCTATTCACCACTTTAGGCAGTTTGGATTCCGGCTTACCAGATGACCGCCCAGGTACATTCACGGAAGCAATAACAGACAATAGCACTGCTCCAAAAGCACACCAGTACACGTTTAAACAGCGACGCGTTTCGTGTTGCAGGAACACTTTCTCCCTGTGCATCAGTTAGCTGTTGTCTGCTGCCCTCCAGAAAGTTGACTAACTGACAAAGGCCTGGCCAGGGTATCTACAGTATGGAGCCCATGTTGTTCGTGGCCAGAAAACTGTTACTGTTGGTACTCCCTGATGGCAGCTCTTGCTTGCCCAAATTCACCTCCTCTATAGTGAAGGGAAATAAATATGTAGGGGCTCCATTCAGATTTTTTTGCTGCAATTAAATTTACCAATTAAATCACCAAGAAGATTTGGACATATTTGCAAGCACTGGGCCTCACTATACAGACATGCGTAAATTTGCTTATTAACCACTTCCACAGGACTTAAGAGAGTCTTAGGTTTTCCATAACACATTAATTTCCTGAAGTATGGATATCTGGATGGGTATACAGATAGAGGGAACGCCTGTACTGTAAAGTGACTAATATTTAGCTCCTGTGTTGGAACTTTCAGAATGCATTCTGATTGGTTAGAATTGTAACTCATTGAAACACTCTGAAGTTCACCAAAATTCTGATTCATATCTGTCCGTCTATCTTGGCCACAGATGTTACTCCCTATGACTGATTCTCCAAAGGAGAGGGGTGGTTGAAAAGTGGTGGTACAGTAAAAGTGGGGGCGATATCTGACCTATGACAGAATATTTAGGGCCTGATTCAATTAGCCTCGCACCCGCATTTGGGTGCAAAGCTAATTGTGTGAATTTTAAGGGGGGATTTTTATTCGCACCTCATAGAGGTGCGCTTAAAAATCAGCTACCATAATAGATGGGAAAGAGCACACCGCAAACTTTTTCCCGCCTATCGCGGTGCGCGAACCTAATTGAATCGGGCCCCCAGAGTTTAGAAAGATTCTGATTTACCACATCTGTTATGCTAGTGATGTAGGGGTTGCAATTGTCAGAACATATCAGTTGATCTATGCGTCTGATACAGATTTAATAGGAAATTCTGTATGTAGGCTACGCAACAGAGGTTAACATAGAAATATTCTGCAGCATCTCTGTGCGTGGATCGTCCATAAGGGCTAAACCTAGCCTTACTGTACGATTTAATCGTCAAATCACACCCACCATGTGAATCTGCCATGCATGATGGGAGGCCAGGCCCCCCTTGCAGATACTACTTCCACATGGAATACAGCATCGGGCACCTGCACCGCTGCGAAAGTATAGGTACTGAGCATGTGCAGTACCTATTCAGAGCTGACTTACATACACTACATACATATATAAGTAAGCTCTCTTTTTAAGTTCTGAATCCGGCCCTATTTGAATAACTCTAAATTTAACTCCCATTGCTTCAGTTTCCTAGGTGCTATTAAAATGTGCCACTGATGACACTTTTATTTATTAGGCTTTTAATATGTCAGGGAAGTACAAATGTGTATTACTGGAATGAAGCAGGTCCGTTACATGCACTCCAAAGGCTTCTATGTCATCCCAAAGTTATGTACTAGTGGCAGAACGTTCAATTCCAATGCTGGCAACTAAAAATCCATTTACTGTGCACGTGGAATCTGCATAGAAATGAAAGCTGATAAATGTAATTTCAAAAAATAGATTTCCAATTACCACATTTACTGTAAAACCATAAAGCTGTGATTGAAATCTGTCATTTAGTTTTATATCTGTATTCCCTGATGGTTATAGGAAACCTTTAATGTGTTCACATATAATTGCATTCAATACTGATTTTCCTGCATGGTATTTCCCCGTGGCTTCCAGAATGGTATCTGTGTTACCTGCTTATTATTAATATTATCAGCATTATTGTACTATGGTTGTCATTAACACTTTATGCTTTCATCTGTTATACATAGTTCTATATATGTTGTACTGAATTGCAGCTAGTTGTTTATGCCTCGAATAAGATATAGTGAATGTAAATTAATTTTAATGTAAGTATTGTAGGGATAATCCATAGTTGAAAGTAATTTAGTCATAATTTGTGGTCAAACGCAATAATGTGCAAAATAAATATATCTGTGTTCCCTAATGTGTGAGCATATTGGGCTTGATTCACACTTAAGAATCTGCGTAGTTTTAGGTGCGTATATTTAAGAACGGATGCACTGCGCATGCATAGTAAGTTTTATACGCTGTTTACGTTGAACTTACGCATGAAATTACGTACTTATACATTACGCGCCTAAAGTCTCTAGGTTCGTAATAACATACGCAAAAAGGGGCGTTCTGTGAGTAAGTAACTAGGCAGATACGCAGATTTGGGTGGAGAGAGGCATTTAAATGACCAAATGAAGGAGCAGTTATGCAGTTAAGTTCCTAAGTACTATCCCTACGCATTCAAATTGCGAACCTACAGTTAAGGGAGCCCTATGGCACTCGTAAGTCCCATAAGAACCTAAAAACAGGGGGCGTGCTAAGGGGGTTTCATTACTATTAGGTGCCTATATTTAGGTACCTATCACATTCTTAAGTCTGAATCAGGCCCATTGTATTTACCAGTACTGTATCATAGGGCTGCACATAGCATTTATTTTTATTTTGTTCCTGGTCCCTCCATATATTTTTAAGAACATTTGCAATAGAGATTCCTCCACAGTTTTGGTTTTTTTTTACATGTTTTTTTTCTAAATAGGTGAATCATTTTTTTTGTAAAATGTCACAAAGGAAAAATAATTTTTTTTTAGGGATCTTAGGTCTGGAAATCTGCCAACATCAGAAGGGAAATCCTATGTCTTGGACGCACTATCCAGATGTCAATATCATAGCCGTATCTAGAAATTTTTAGCACCAGGGGCAAAAATGAGAAATGGTGCCCCCAACCTTGAATTAGTAACCAGTAAGATATATAAAATGGAGGGATAATGAAATTCAATATACCCGCATAGACATTCAGTACATTAAATCCTCATGAATGATACTTGAAATCTAACTAATCTAGAGCTCTAGGATAATTGCATGAAAAGTTCCATAGGCATCTTAATTCAAAATCCGTGATGTGGATGTGAGATCCACAAACATTCTGAGTTCTTCTCCCTCAATAACGATGGACTTGTGAAATAAAACAAAAAACATTTATTAAGTCAAAGGTTCAATAAAACATGTAAAAACTGAACCAAACATCCTACCAAGGAAGGCTGCAAAGCTGAAGCGGTAACTGCTACCGGCCTTAACCTTATTACCTCACATTTTTTTATATTGCACTTTTTGGAGATTTTGAGACGTCTCCCGGTATATAAGGTTTGGCTGTCAGGAGTCCTCGGTGCACTTGTTTTATCAGACCACCCACACTTTATACATTGAATTAGTAACCAGTATAGCCTTGAAGTCACCCTTACAGTAACCCTAGATCAATACATTCCCATTATAGCCACTTTGACTCACACAGACAAACTTGTCATAGTCACTGCCTTAAATTTTCTGGATCAGGATTCCAGAAAGTCCTGCAAGTAAAAAAATCTGGATGGATACACAAAGAGGTAATGCCTATAATATAAAGTCAGTAAGAGGCAACACCCACACAAACTGAACCCAGCCTCTCTCTCAGAAGTGTCACTACAATTAAGTCTGGAAGGGTTGAAATTTCTTCCAATTGGTTAGTTGTGGAAAATTCAGACTCTTGGACCTTGTCCCACATGTCTATGATGGAGTGGGTGGTGATACTCTATTAAACTTGTCTTTAATAAAAAACTGTCACATACAAAGTTAACAGTTAACTAAAATTTAGCGGTTCCTCGGGGTGCCATGGTGCACTCACAGTCGTGTCAAGAGTCAAGTCAGTGCATGGAAGAGAGGTTTTGCCAAGCCAGCAGAGTGGTGCAGCATTTCTCTTGTTGCAGCACCTTTCGGAGTCCAGGGCAGGTCAGTGCACAGTAGTCGCAGACAATGCTATGCTATCATCACTGCACAGCTTCTCTCACTGTAAGTCCCTTGTGCTGACAGGCATGGGAATCACACAATCTACTGCCTGCATTTTTAAGCTGCTGCAAGCAGCATGATACTGTTGTGACCTCAAGTGACAACAGAATGTAGGCAGCAGACGTATAGATCATTTAGACTTATTCTTCAGAGCCACAGGGAGACAGGAAAACACAGGATAAAGAGGTGAAGGAGAAGCATGGAGGGAATTGGGTAGGGGTTGAAGAGAACTGGAGGGGGATAGAGAGATACAGGGGTAAATGTGAGGGGTTGAAGATACATAGAGGCAAATAGTATGGGGTTAAAGAGACACAAGTGGTGAAAGAGAATGAGGATTGGAGACAGTGTAGCACAGCCTCTCTTTCTACACCTCCTCCTAATGTCCTGGTATGGCCAGTGCACAGCTTCTCTACCTGCTCCTGTGAGCTGAAAGGCACTGGACTCACAGAGGAGATGTAAGGAGATAGGATGCACCAATACCTAAAAAAAAACCTGAAAGGCAAATAATTATTTTGGCTAAGTAGTGCCTTCAAAAAAATGTAGAGCCTTAAGAGTGCCTCAAATGGAAAAAGTTTGAGAACCACTGTTATAATTTAACAATACCTTCATTCATTATAGCTGACAATTTCCAGCCTTGGGTTTAAAGGCATTTAAAACTCAAAAGATCATTTTTATATTCATAAAACTAATTACACACACGGATTAATGAGCATTTTTCAATTTATGACTATCAAAAGATAATCATTTTAATTATGTGATTATGCAAATGACCTGATAATGACTTAATCAGATCAGATAAAATAAAAAATATAATACAAACAATAGTACTAGGTGCTGTGCCCACTTTCTTTTGCTGGGGGCTGAATCATTTTTGTTATTCAAAATCATTTACTTAACTTATTTAAATTATCATTCATTTAAAATCAATTTAAAAATATTAATGTCATCAGTTAATATTTAATTGAACTGTAATTAAATATATTCAAAGGTCAATTGAATATATAGATGTACTAATGCTGACATGATGCTTTCATTTGTAGTTGGTTAGTTGGTTTTTGGTTAAGAATTTCTCAGTGCACTTTAATGTATGTTATTATGTAGCCTTGTCAAATATACAAGAGTTTCCATATATACTAGCATAAGCTAATTATTGTATATACATTCACAGTGTAATGAAGTATATCAGTGCTCTGTACTAAGCTAGGATTATGGCAATAATTGACTAAGGCTTCTGAAATGGTAATTGGAAAAGTGGATATGTTGCCCCAAGTAACCAATAAGATTTAAGCAATCATTTTATACAAAGTACAACTTATCTCACAACTAGGGCCTTTTTTACAAATTTTTTTCCCCACAATTTGAAATCGACCTGTGTCGCCGCGATTTTCCAGTGATTTTTTTGCAAAAATCGTCATATTTACTAACCGTTTCATAAATTTTTCCTTTGGAAAATCCCTGTCGCTTTGTAGGAAAAAAAACCCCAGAAGCGCAGCATGTTTGAATTGCTTAGCATGGCTGCGCTGATAGAATGACAAAGCTCAGCATTGTAATGTGAGCCTTGTAGTTCTATCAGCGCAGCCATGCTAAGCATTCCAGACATGCTGCACTGGCATTTTGTATAGAGAAAAACACGTCAAATATATTGACATGTGTTTTTCAGATACGGTCAAGACGCTTTAGTTTGTCACGATTTGCTGACGATCTAAAGGCGATTTAGACAAATCGCCTTTAGTGAACACGGCAATCTGTATTTTTTTTAAAGGCAAACAGGGACTTTGCCTTTAGTGAATACGGTGATTCACTAAACGGAGTTTAGCAAAATCGACTTTAGTAAATGAGGCCCCTAGAACCTGATCGATTGGTTGCTATTCCATTACAGAATTCTGGACCAGTTAGATCCACATCCATAATGGAATATGGTAAGTGTTCATGTGCACTTTTTTCCCCCTTATAACAGCTATTGGAGACATTCTTCAAAGTGTCTGAGGGGCAATCAGTCAGCCTGTATTCTTAAAAATGAGCCTGCGATTGGGGTGGTAATGGAAACTATTTTTTTCACACAAAAACGGCCTTTATCTCCAGAAATCGAAGTTAACTACATAAAGTAAATGGAGTTCTACATCCAGTACTTGGGCCCAGATTTACTAAGCTGTGGGAAAGAAGAGATGTTGCCCATAGCAGCCAATCAGAATCTAGTTCTTACTTTGCTATTACGTACTAAAAAATGTTAGCTAGATTCTGATTGGTTGCTAAGTTAACTTTTCCACTTTTCCTTTCCAGCAGCTTAGTAAATCTGGGCCTTTAAGTGGTACTGTTGAGCAAGTCTCTATCCCTTCTATTAACTTTCCGACTATGGGCTTTATTTACAAACTTAATTTTCATGTGATAGTGCCAGTTTTGAAGTGAAAACTGGCACTATTTCATAGAAATTAAGTCTTTAATAATTACAAAGCATGGATCGCCATGGATAACTACAGTTTCCATGACAATCCATGTAAATATCGTCTTTCCCCACCGTCCCAGGCCAGCGATTCATTGCCAAAGCAGCGTTTTACACTCTGCTCCCAGCATAACAATTTTTATTGTTATTTAGTCTATTTTTAAAAATAAATTTTCAACAATAATAAAAAAATAAATAAAGAGAAAGAATTAAACTTACCTGTGCAGGCGACGCGCTTGACTGCTAATTTCCAACAGTGTTTTTCATGCCAGGACTTCAGAGTCCCGCAATGGGCAGGACTTCAGTCATATTTTGTATGAATGAAAGGTCCTGCGATGACATTGCGTGACCTTAGGTCACCTCAACGTCATTGTGCAGCGCACACTGCGGGGGTGACAGCCGGAGGCACAGCTGCGGGGGAGAGAGCCTGACACAGACACAGGGACTGCCAGAGAGACAGCAAAGGTAAGTTCAATGTTGCAGGGACCCTCACTCAAGTATAAGCTATGGGGGGCTTTTTCAGCATAAAAAATGTGCTGAAAAACTCAGCTTATACTCAAGTATATACGGTAAGTAAATATATAAATAAATAAGTAAATAAATAAATAAATAACCCCCCCGTGCGTGCGTATTTTTAGGTAATGCACATGCGTAGTAACTTTATAGACGCAAGTAACGTAGAATATACGCACGTAAGTGCTTTAGGTACGGACATGTGAATTGCACTTGGGGACATATGTATGGAGGGGCGTGGTTAAAATACGTACCTGAAAATTTACGTGAAAGAGGGTGGGGGGAGGCTTTTAAATGAGTCTTTGAGGGCGCGGTTACCTAGAATCACACGTACGGCACACATATACACACGTAAATACACATGTAAAGTTAGAGGTGCTCTATGGAGGCGTAAGTCTACGATTACACGGCTGTGAGAGGGGAGTGTCCTGGCTGTTGGTGGGTGTTGGTTGCTACGTGCTACGTATAATTGCGGACATTAGAAAAAACGCATCTCTGAATCCGGTCCTGGATCTTCATTTGTAAGGTCCAGTCTTGTAAGCTTTTAATTCAAGCCAGGCTTGAAAAAAAAAGACAATACATATATGGCCATTAGTTATATGGGTACACGCTATACAAAGATTTACATTACTTGATTCCATAGTGAGTAACTAGTTCTCCCCAAATAAATGCTGAGATCCCCTGAAATACACATAAATAAATGATGAGATCCACTGAAATACACATAAATAAATGTTGAGATCCCCTGAAATACACATAAATAAATGCTGAGATCCCCTGAAATACACATAAATAAATGTTGAGATCCCCTGAAATACACATAAATAAATGATGAGATCCACTGAAATACACATATATAAATGCTGAGATCCCCTGAAATACACATAAATAAATGATGAGATCCACTGAAATACACATAAATAAATGTTGAAATCCCCCCAAATTCACATAAATAAGTGTTGAGATCCACTGAAATACACATAAATAAATGTTGAAATCCACTGAAATACACATAAAAAAAAAATGATGAGATCCACTGAAATACACATAAATAAATGTTGAAATCCCCTGAAATACACATAAATAAATGTTGAAATCCACTGATATACACATAAATAAACGTTGAGATCCACTGTAATACACATAAATAAATGTTGAGATCCCCTGAAATACACATAAATAAATGTTGAGATCCCCTGAAATACACATAAATAAATAATGAGATCCACTGAAATACACATAAATAAATGTTGGGAAAGCAAACAATGAAGACAATAAGGACAAAGCATCAAACTAACACACAGGGAATAAAATACAATCGTCATTTCCCTTTAAGCACATGAAGAACCTTGTAAACCTCTTGTCTACACAAAGAAAACCTTTCTTTATACTCTTCCAGTCTTGTTAGAGTATTAAATGACAGAGTGGAGAAACCAAAGCAGCCATGTTCCAAATTGCTGAGCACTGGAGCTGCAGCTTTGTCCCTTTTAGCTGGAGGTGAAGTTTCCCTTTGGCAGAAATATGTTTCAAAGGATCTCATTCATAGGTGATTATGAAGAGCCTTCCCTTTGTACTCTAAATAATAACTATCACTTTAGAAAGGGGACGAAAGTTAATTACATTGCAACAGGCAATAATTTTCCTAGGTTATCTCTCTTCACAGTTGTGTTTCTTCTCTTGCAACAATTGTCTAATGCCTCATTAATCACAGGTGTATTTCACATGTCCTATGTAATTTATCACACCTTTCAGATACAGCTTTGCTACAATGCAGTGCAGTTTAAAGAGAGAACAGTGACAAGTATTATTGTTTATAGATAATAGATCTGCTGATGCAGTCATTAATGGAAAGCATTGACGACAAATATGTGCTATAGTATTTGTTATTTTTTATGCCCCTCACATAATGAAGAATATTGTGATAAATAATACTCTGTGTTTCTGCTATCCTTGTTTTATTTGATTGTAACAATCTTTAATATAGGAACATTAGAGATGTGTGCACTGCAATGGTTGGCATGAAGCTAATGAGCTGGAAATGGGTAAATGACTATGAAGCTCAAAACAATGTTGTACATTTATATTGTAGGCTTAAAAGTGATACACTGGGCTTGATCCAGAGGTGAGCATATATGTCAGCTGATATGTATTACTGTGTGATTTCTTAGTGTGCATATGCAGAACTGAAAATTGTGCAATTATGGCCCATTCAGAACCTTAACGCAACTGAGCTGTATAGTTAATGTACAGTAAGGGTGTGCCTGTTACGAGAGTGCTCCCAGGGTATGGAGTCTAACTGAGGCCTGTTCTTCACTTAGAGCCTCTGATGGTGAGAAAAGGCTTGTGTGGCAGACAACCAGCAGGTCACGACCCCTGGAAGATATCCCCAGGTGTAGCTAAGCACTCTAAACCCAACACAAGTAAATGAACCAAAAAGTGTTTATTAGTGCACGTAAAATAGAGACAGGTAATAGGAGAATAGTGAACTTGGAACAATCATTAACAAAACAGAAAACAATCCCAAATAGACTATAGGCAATAAAAAATACAGAATACTAAGCACTAAACAGGAGTAACATAACAACACTAGATGCAGCTGATACACAATACAGCAAGGAGGTAGCAAGCAGGATACAATCGACCACATATGCGATAGGAGTGAGGTAGTCCTATATCAGCTGGCTGACCAGGTGCTGAATAATTAATTAACTAATTAATAATGAAGAGTCCAACAGCAGCCCCTAGGGGCAAGTCAGGATAATGTCCATGATCTGGTGGCACATCAATATCCAAGATTGCGCCTAGGGGCGAGACTGGATATTATATGTTCAGATAGTGTAACAGTGCCAAGGCAGGTGCTCCCAACCCAGAACTGAATGCAGACGGAATCGAGGACTCTTTATGCCTGATTCAATTCAATGTGATTCAACTGCGTTATTTTAGTTGTGAAGCTAATTGTGTAAATTTTTATTGCAGATTTTTATACGAAGCTCATAGGGGAATTTTGGCTACCGTAACAGCAGGTTTTATGTGCAATTAGCTTTGCAACCAAAATAATGTGGGCTTTGCATTGCATTGAATTGGGCCTTTTGTGTTTAAATATTTGTACCAGTACCAGGTCATGTTTAAGTTTTGGGGGCTGACACTCAAAGACCTTTTCTTTTTTGTGCATTGGAATTTCAAATGGTAAATGCATTTATATATTATGGAAAACGTTGCTGGAGTTTTATGTTATTTTTAGTTATTAAAAATATACAGTGCTAAAAAAATATATATATTTTTAAAATTGTAATTTTTTCTATTTACTTAATACATTCAAATGTCAATTACAGTGTTAACAATATTCATAACTTTTTTTTACAGCTTTTAGTACAGTGTGCTACCCTTCCTGTGCCTTTACCAGCTGTGTGCCCGTACACTACATGTTGCAATTGGTTTCCATCCTAAGGCACTGTTGTGTGTGTTTTTGTATCCCACGCAGCCCACCCACTTTTATACCCTCATCTATGGCATGTACGCTACAGTCACATTTGCACTCAGATCTGGATCTAGCTCACTGAGTTTAGGGCTGTAATTAGTAGCATTTTGCATGTGGCAGCTATAATGCTGTTATACTGCTCATAACAGAAGCCTGCAGTGACTGGCCATTACCCATGCTGAGACCCAGGGGCATTTTAAGAAGTGAGGGGGCCCTTGTGCAGGATTTGTATATGGGCCCCCTCCCCCCCTTACCTGAGACAGGACTATCCCGATTTGCTGACCTGAAAAGGGACGGGGCCTAAGTGTGCTGTAAGTCCCGCCCCTTTTTCGGCCCGCAAATATGGACAGTCCCACCGCAGGGGAATGGGGGCTCATTCGGCATCTATTTCTTCCCTCCGGAAGATCCCTCCGGTGCAGAATGCATGCCACAGGGCCCCCTGTTCTGAGGGGCCCGTGTGCATTGCACACCCTGCACCCATTATAGATACACCTATGCTGAGACTCACCGCTGCACTGACCACCATCATCTCGCAAGGCCCTCACTGCAAGGGGATGGTGGGCACTAAAAGCATATTTTTGCACCTGGGTCCTCTGGTCACTTGTTCCATCACTGGTTCAAACCATTAAATTCACTATCTTCTATTCAACTTCCCTTTTTAATTTGTATCTATTTATTTTTAATATCGAACATGAGATTTATTACTGTGGTTCCAACTTTTTAAAGGTTTTTTTATTACTATTATAATTTGTTTATTTTTTTTATTTTTTTTTAATAACAACCTTTGTGCTATTCTTTACCATTTAACTTAAAAAGTTATGTTTACCATAAGCCATTATAAGCTTTTGGAATATACTCAAGAAACATCTAAAATAGTTTTTGAATACCTTTAGTGTTGTAGCCTCAACTACATTCCAACAAAGTTGAATGTAGTCTCAAGTGACTATAATATCTTCTCTGTGCCAACAGACACATTTCTCTTGTCTGCAAAATCCTGTTGAGCTTAATTCCCTTAACAGCGAACAACCAGGATAAATGTATAAAATAGAGATACTTTGCCAGGGCTTATGTTTATCAGTGAGAGACGCATGTCGCAGACTGTTCCCTTTTCCTCTGCTACTTACCAATGTTATTGTTGATTTGACCAACCTATACTTTAAAGCCTTCAGCTAAGGAGATGTATGGTTCTCTGAGAACAATACATGGAAAGAAATGTTTTCGCTGGAACGTGCCCACTAGGTTTCCATGCTATTTCTTAACATAGAAAAAAAATTGTTATGCTGTTATGTGTGTAATTTGTAATTATGTCAACTTGCAAAGTGTTTGCTAAGTGTATATGGAAAATGGTTCACATAAGATAACAGTGAATTCCTTATGCATCTAAGAATCATTATTGAACCAGAGAAATATAAAGCCATATGCAATGAGGTGGTAATGGACAGGGCTGCAAGAAAGCTGGTGCATGGCTGTGACCTCCCAACATTTACCTGAAGTCAGGGCTGCCATCAGGGGGGGAACAGCGGGGACTACTGTCCCGGGCATGCAGCTGATGGGAGCCTGCTATTATTTCAGGGCCAATACACACCGGCCAGATGGTAGCGCAGGTCTGCGGGGCCATGCCCACATGATGTCACCGGTAACATCACATGGGGCAGGGCACGAATGGTGGGCCCCAGAAATTCTGAAGGCAGTCCTGTCTGAAGTATAATGTGGTATACAAATGTGGTACACCTGCCAAGCCTGGAAGCACAAACAGAAAATATAGCAACCAACACATGATTTTTGCTGCCTGACCTGATTTTTCCTGGCCTTCAATGTTTTTGTTTTTTGGTGACCTAATGATGTTCCACTAGAGAAGCTGCTAGCACCCGAATTTATTTTTTATTCAGAGCAGAGTGGGAACACCAGGAAGTACAAGTGAAAGAAGGTCCTGTGATCGGCAAAGGGAAATAAAGACCTAAGCTGCAGTGAACTTGACAATGCAGTGATCGTGACAGGTGGTAGCCTCCCAGCCGTGTGGTGCTGACTTGATGTTAGCAATGCTGCTGTGAGCCTATGTGTAAGAGGTTATAGACAGTGCGCAATGTGGAGGAAGAGAACAGAAGGAAAAAGTAAGTTAACGTTACCGTTAATAAAAAGGGGAAGAGCAAAAGCACTTTGTTATGAGCCCTATTATTGGGGATAATG
>WWET01000795.1:36088-50128 GCA_011038615.1 Limnodynastes dumerilii | reverse complement strand
GAACGCTGATACGCTGTGCTTTAGTAAGCACAGCGCATCGGTGTAGGTCTGGATCAGGCCCAAAGTTCCATACAGAAGAAATTAAGACACGTAACGTCAGGCACATGTATGCGCCGATGTTACATATCAAGGGGACTTATGCAACAGACTAGCATAAGTCCCCTTACAGACTCAATTCTGAATCAGGGCCAACCAATATCTCTGATAGCAAGGTTGACTAATTCTAGGTCTATTGGCAGTATCCACATTCTGAAATAACCAAAGATTTAAACATAAGTATTGTGCATTTATTATGTTAACCAATGCTGAGATGGTCTTGATAATGAGATCACTTGAAAGTGTGTTAGGTTTGGAAATGTAAGAGCTGGGAATAAAAGCCTGCATCCATATTATACCTTAACCATCACATTATAAAAACTAAATCATTTTAAAGGTAATAGCAAATAAGAGAGAATCCAGAAAATCCACACTTGCAAACTAGACTCCCAAACTTTTGGCAGAGCTCCTAAAATCGCAGGAGAACAGGACACCTATCTGCATTTGTCCCACAGAGGGGCTTGTAGACAGGAATGCTGTGATGCATTGAGCAGTAGAGGGCAGGATTCAGTTGTAGGAAAGCTGTTGTGCATTGAGCTGTGGAGGGCGAGTCTTGATGACATAACGGTATAAAACCTCTGGAGGCTTATAACTATATAAGTATATAGCTCTCTGTTGATCTCCCAAAGGAAAGAAGGAAAATTGAATGCGGTTTTAAGCATTAGGACCCTAAACACCTGACTGTGCTCTGTGTCAGACCACTAGTGTTCTTGTGGTCATGGGAAGGGCAGCCAATTAGATTAAGCCTCGGGGGGTGGGAGGGGTGGGAGAATGAGGGGAGTGTATAAGCTGCTGCTGCCATTTTGCATGACTTCTTTTCCTGAGTGTTTCCATCCCTCCCGTAGCCGTATTAAGTTTGAATTTAACCTGGCCTTTCAGACGGGGCATAGGTTTGGCGGTAGTGGTGGGGAGTCAGAAATTATTTGCCACATAGGAAAGGGCTTGATATAGACATGGCACGCCCCTTGATGTATATCAGCTATGCCAAGCCCAGTGGCAGCTGCCTGATCTGCCGGAGCGGTACCCCCGTGACGTACACTCGGATGGGGGGTCTGTAACTGTATTTTGCCATGTTCTTTGTAGCGCCGAGGACAGGGGCTGTCTGTCCTCACTCTGTGATCACCGGTGTTGACCGCTGACTCTCCCTCCTGCTAATTTGCCACCTTTAACACACAAAAATTCATAGTCAATTCTAATTCCAATCAATAAATCTGTGCCCCCTTTTTTTTAAATCCAAATTAAGGTCTTTATTTTGTAGGTGGTGTGTGCAGAGTGTCAGTCATTGGTCGTTTAAACAAATGTGGCCAAATAAAGGTTAATCTGCACCTTGGCAAAATCATGTTGAATTACAGGGGGGGAGCTTAGATGTGCAGACAGAACTGGAATTAAAAGCTGACATTTTGTAGTTCAACTCTAATCACAGAGTAAAACAAAAGTTGTTCAGTATTTCTGAGCTCCTAACTCTGAATAAGTCCCTATCACTTCATGGGATACCTTTTGCCTGATATATTTCCGTTACCTTCATTATTAGATTTACTTTTGCTATAATGGAAGGATAACATGAAATGTGAATCATGGCTGAAATATAAGGGGGCTTTGATGCCATCCAGTCACCTGTTCCAGAGAGGTAACACAGTACACATAAGATATTTATACTGCGTAGAAAATTGAACAAGAACTCAATATTTCAAAGGTTACATTATACACTTGCAAGACCAACATTGATTTTCCTTTTTACATTGTGGGGTTAAACAAATTGTATAAAGAAATGTGTTATAGGCTGTTGCATACCATCATCCAGTTCAACAGAATGCAATCAATAAATGCCCAACTCCCCATAAAAATGTGAACAAAACCCACAGAAGTCGTTTTCTTTCTTGCTGACATTTCCAGTCAATAATGACTTTGAAAAATGACATTTAGCTTGAAATCGATAACTCATAACCCGACTGTATTGTTCTTTTCATATATACATATATTGAAGCAAAATACGTTTTTAGCACCAATAAACATGTGTCAACAAGCTGCACACTAAGGAAAGTTAGCAGTATCTTTGCAATACTGTCGTATATGATAAGGACACATTTCCAGTTCACCTAGGATTTAAGACTCAGAATTATACAGAAAGTAAAAAAGTGGGATTTACCTTCAAGAAAATAATCAAATCTGCCATTTTTACAACCTTGTTACTTATTACATAAACCCCTTATTGATCAAATGTGACTAAGTCCCAGACCTCAAGGTCACTAAGTCCTTTGAACATTCTAAGAAAGGTCTCTTTGTTATTGTGTCTTGTAGCTCATGAATTATTAATTACCAATATGTGCACTAAAAATAATTTAAATATAATATTAAATGAAATATGAATTAAACAACACACATTCAGTGTTACCATTATTAAGCACTTCGGGATGGATTCAGATGTCTGTACGTCACACAAGCTGCTTGGATCATTTAATGATTTAGGGTCGTATTCACAGATCCGTTTTTACGTGGAGTTGCGTGCGTATTTTTAGGTACGTTTTAACTGTCCATGCGTAGTAACTTTATTTACGGGAGTTAAGTAGAATACACGTACGTATGTGCATTAGACACGGTCGTGTGAATCGCACTTGGGGATATACGTGCGGAGGGGCGGGGTTGAAATACGTACCTGAAAAGTTACGTGAAAGAGAGTGGGGGGAGGCATTTAAATGACTTTGAGGGCGCGGTTACAAAGAAACACACGTACGTTGTACATATACGCATGTAGGCACACACGTAAAGTTAGAGGTGCTCTATGGAGGTGTAAGTCTACGATTGCACGGCTGTGAGAGGGGAGTGTCATGTGTGTTGGTGGGTGTTGCCTTGCTATGTGCGTGTGTATAATTGCGTACTTTTGAACAAACGCATCTCTGAATATGGCCCTTCATGTCAGTGCACCAGATGCTATGATATCGGTCTCCAGGTGTACAAAACTTATGCCTGCAGATCCGACCTCTCTCTTCTCCCACCTAAACTCCGTAAGTTGGGTGGAGGCAGCATTAAAATTTTACAGTAAGGGTGCGTATAACTACGTCTGTGCTGATCAGCGGTCGTACAAACTGCTGATCCGCACAGGTGACTTAAGGCACGGTTATGGCAGCATAACTGCTGCCATAACCACAGAAGAGAGGGGAGTGACAGTGGAGTGATGTGGACTGCCAGACCATGGCGCACACAGAAATCAGTGCAAATCCGAAATCCATCTGAATCCGGCCCTTGATCATTTTATGATACATGTATATAATTCCAGTATAATGTACAGGCTATGGGGCTTCTCCAGAGATTGGGCTGGATGCAGACTTAAGTGCTTGAAATGAGTTACTCCTGGGCTAAACCATGTTGATTACAGGGGGAGTCATATTTAATCGGTTGCAAACAGTGTTAGAGATGAGAGGTGATGTTTCCTATCCCAAGTCTAAATAACAGTGTGATAGTAACGCTGGTCAGTATCTGTGTGCAGTAAGCAATTCAAAGATGTCACATTGGACGTTGAGGCACTTTACACCAGTATCGGTCATGAGAGGGGGATTGGGGCGGTTCAGTACTTTTTGGATCGACAAACTGATCATACTATGGATGAATTCATCCTCAAATGACTGCATTTTGTTTTGACCAAAAACGTTTTTCTGTTTGATAGCAAGTACTACTTACAGATTAGGGGTACTGCTATGGGGACCACCTGCGCTCCCACTTATGCCATTTTCTATCTGGGCTGGTGGGAGCGAGAGGTGGTCTTCAGTGAGGACAATAAAAAATGTATGGACTCCATCCTTTTATGGGTCCATTTCATTGATGACATCTGTATGATCTGGGAAGGATATGAGGTGACACTCATACATTTCATTTATAACCTCAACTCTAATGACTACAATTTAAAATTAACACTTAATATGTCCAGGGAGAAAAATGAATTCCTGGATCTTTGGATTACAGCAAATCCTGATGGATCAGTTAGTACTGACGTTTTTCGTAAAAAAAAAACAACAGTATACTGTCTAGCCAGTCAACATCCGAATGCTATCATCAGAGGCATCCCTAAGGGGAATACATCAGGATGCGATGCAATTGTTCAGATGACAAAACCTTTAAAATTAGGACAAATGAACTTAAGAAGAGATTGACCGCATGGGGATGTAGTAAACGTCATCTCTGCCGTGCGTATCAGGACCTTCTTTTTCCTAAATCAAAAACCAATACTGACTCCAAAATCATAAGATGTGTAGGAACTTTTAGCAAAAGCGCTCAACGTGTGGTCGACATGCTTCAGAAACATGCTAATATACTCCGTACGGATTTAGATTTATTAGTAGCTGTCGGCCCACACATTAATATGAGTTGGCGACGGGCCCAGAACCTGAGAGACACTTTGGTTACTAGCCATCTTCCTGCACTCACTACATCTAGTAAGATCCCTATGGGTTATCAAAAATGTGGTAGATGTAGTGCATGTAGCATAATTAAGACAACTGAAGACTTTACTGATCAATTTGGTAGAGTTCATGGGCCGTGTTCAGAGATCCGTCAGCGATCGGGCCGAAAATATACGCAACTAAGTGGCAGGTCGGAGCAGGTTACTCCCACCAGAAAAAACAGTCACTCCCCTCGCAACCTCCGGCCGACCCTAAACTTCCACCTGCATTGACTTGCCCTATCTGGCTGCACTCACTTCCGGCCTTATGTGTATTAGTTGCGTATAATACCGGCCCTAACTCTGTAAGCGCATCCACTTTCCCTCATCTCAATGCCCCCCGCCCACTTCCTTAGGTCCGTATTTTAATGCGGCACTTAGGGTCGCATTAGTCTCTGCCCGATTCACAAGTGCGTCCCTTAGCCATTTCCGACCTTAACTTCAATGTAGATGGCGTATCACTATTACTACGCATGCGCACTAAAAATACGCACAGAACTTTCGTTAAAACCGGATCTCTGAATACGGCCCTCTATCTTTAAAATAAACGTCAGAGAGATTTGTTACATACATTTGCAGAGTGCTGGGGTGTCTTTTTGTATCTGTAGTATTAGCTGAGTGTTTTTGACTTTTCTATATACATTTTTCTGTTAATTTTAGACCTTGTTAGATCTTTTGAAAAAATATTTACTTTATAGCATGATGTAAATAATAGTGAAACCCAAAGTTTTTTATATTTTGGTTTGATTTATCCTATTTATCTTATTTAGGATAGACCCTGAGTAAAAGTTATATATATTCTATACAACGTGATCCATAAATAGTGGGGTCTTCAACTATGAAAAGTACTTCATTGACCACTCTCTTGCTCCTGCTTTAGATGCGTCCTTGTAACCAACAGTCTTTGTTCTTGCACAAATTTTTTTTGTTCTCATTTTTTGTATAGTTGTACTGTTGTTGCTGGTCATGGTCAGTAGGGTGTTCAATTTCTTTTTCTTTTTTTATATTCTTTTATTGTTTACACCATGCAAACTTTTTCTTTTCTTTTGTCTTTGAACAATTGTCAACACATATATTACAGATATTATACAGAGTTATAATTGCAAGTACAAGTTTATCCAACACGATGAAATAAAGTCTTATTTTCAAACTTATGCAACACTGGGTTGTATTCAGAGAACCGTTTTCGTGGGGAGTTGGGTGCGTATTTTTAGGATTGGATCAACTGCGCATGCGTAGTAACTTTATTTACATAAGTTATGTTGAATATAAGCTCGTAAGTGCTTTAGGCACGGGCATATGAATCGCGCTTGGGTACATACGTGCGGATGGGCGGCGTAGAAATACGTACTTGAAAATGTACATATAAGTGGTTGGGGGAGGCATTTACATGAACTTATAGAGGCGCGGTTATAAAGAATTGCACGGACGGAGCAGACATACGCACGTAAGTTCACACGGAAAGAACAGAGTGTTCTATGGACTCGTAAGTCCTTCACAGCACGTCCAGGAGAGGGCAGTGTCGGGGTTGTTGGTGGGTGTTTCCTTGCTCCGGCCGAGCATATAATTGCGTACATAAAAAAAACGGTTCTCTGAATACAGCCGGCTGTCTTTACTTATTAAACAAGAGAGGACCGATCCGGACTATTTAAAAGCACAATATAAATCTTCTACTCCAAATTTATAGGAGGATCCTAAAGAAGCAAACAGGTCTCATACCACACTGTATACCTTAATGAATTATGTATACCATGTCTAAGATCCTGTGCCAAAGTGTCTATAAATATTTCACAACATTCAAAGAATATTTCAACTCGTGTTTCCTTAAACAATAAGGTTTCCAGGTAGTACATTCTGAAGAGAAAGTGTAGTTTCTCCCTAAAAAGGCTAATCGGAGGAGATTCTTTCTGCAACCAGTATTGTAGAATACATTTTTTGATGGGTGTTCAATCTCTTACCTTTGTGTTTTCTGCCATTTATTTATTTTTTTCTACTATCACTTTGAGGCCGATCTAGCCCTATGCTGCCAGGCGGTAATACGCCGGGCGTAAGATCTGCTTAAAAGCAACATCTGCCCAGCGTAGCTACGGCAACGCCTGATCGTGGATCGGGCATCCGTAGCAGCAGCGTAGTAATGCTGGAGGGGGCGTTCCCCTCCGTTACTACGCTGCAGTTAGTGCAGGTAGGCAGGAGAAGGGAGGGTAATGACGGCCGTCCGAACACCGCCGTCCCAATGTTTTAACACTCGCTTACGCCGGCTGAAGTTAAGGTAGCCTTCAGTTGGCGTAAGCGAGTGTTTATATGCTGGGGCAAGGGGGAGTGTCGGGGGAGTACAGAGATGGTACGCTGAGCGATATAACACTCAGAGTAGCATCGTAGCTCTGGATCAGGCCCTTTGTCACTTTTGGAATCCACTTGCTTTTTGCATAGTCAATGGAGTGTGGATATGTTTGTCACTTCCTTGCAAGTCTGCCATCACCACAGAAACCTCTCACTCTCTCTCTTTCTCTCTCAATTTTAATTAAAAAAGAGCTGTTGTCATCTTCTGTGTTCCATGCAATTTATATAGAATCTAATAATAATGCATAAACAGTAAACGGCATAGTACCCAATCACGCACCAAGCAGTCAGGCGCCCCTTAAAAACCGACACTATAGCTGGGATTTTAACGTTTTTTAATTGGGCCGAATTTTATTGAATTGAATGATTAACCTAGCCAATGACTGATAAACTCAGTCAACTCTTATGAACTAGGTAGCCCAATAGCGGTTGGGGGTTCAGCAATAAACTCTTACCAGGAAGAGGTCATCCACCTTGACCTTGGTACCCCCCGCCCGATCCTCCAGCAAGCACTGGACCCAAATGTACAAAAGCCACCCCAGTACTTGGAAGGTGGTTACCTAGAGGGCCCTACCGCTAGGGCTTGGTGCCCACATCGCAAGGGTTGTGCTTGCTACTAGATCGGAATCCATTTCCCCACCCTCCTCCACCCTTTAAGGATTCATTCCCCCTTGCTGACCCCACAACCACTACCGCTCCGCCATGTTCCATCTGTAGAAGGAAACATGGTTAATATAAATAACAATCTTAAACTTTAATGGTAGGGGGGGTGGGTGAATCCTCTGCGAGTGCCCCGCTCCCCCACTACCAGTCTTATTTATCCCCTACCTACTTCCACCAACTCCTCCCCTATCCCTAGTCTATCCTGCCCACCCCCAGACCAAAATCTTAACCCCTGCCTGCCAGGTGTGTGCTTGAGGCACCTGCCTGCTGTTTATGGCGCAGCGGCCCTATGGGGTCCTTGCTTCTTTTAAATGCATTTATGTAGGAATATATCAATTGCTCTAAGTTAATAAAATAATGGGATATATAAATATATTAGAGCAGGGTTGACGACTCTCCCGAAGTATCCAGGAGACTCACAAAATTTGGGCAGCTGTCCCAGTAGAGCTGGCAAAGCTCCCACAAGACCCACCAACCATCCATTATTACTGTAATCCCTAGCATTACTAGGGATGTGCGGGGCTTTATGTCATCAAGCCCCGTCCATCCCCTGGTGATTGACAGGGGATGGGGCTTAATGACGCAATTTGCATAAATCGAGTCATTAAGCCCCAACCCCTTGCAGAAATCCCTGGCTTCCCTCCGGGTTCTCCCGGAGAGAAGCTCTAAAAAGTCGGCAGCCTTGTATTAGAGTTATTTTTTTTATTTTCTGGTTTCCAGTCCTTATTGCTAGAAGTTAAGTACCGCTGGAAACAAAAGCTCTTTTTCATGTGGTGTAAAGTCAGAGCAATCACCCTTCTACTACTGCACTACTGCATGTCCTTGTGGAAGCAAGTGGACCTGAGACATCCTGTAGCCAAAAATATTACGGGAATGTTTACAGGGGCAGACCGTCAACAAAGCAAAAAGTAGGGAGACGAAAAAAAACATTTTCTAGATTTTGTGGAACAGACAACACAATGATAGTGGATATGCAATCTGTGTATTAGACAATCCTGAAAATAGGCATCCTCTTTCTTGGGCCTCATATGCAATAGGAACTCACAAGGCATCATTACATGCAGGCAAAAACATTAACCAATATGATGTGGTATTACAAATAATCATATGCTGTGTATATTTAAAAGGATTCAAAACTACCCCACTGGATATCCTTTCAGAGAGAGCATTGTGCTATCATCCAGGGAGAAATTCCATGTTTCCTTTATAGATTTCTTCAAGGAGAGAGGGAGAGAGAGAGGAAGGTTGAATATGGAGGAGGGGGGAGGACTAGAAAAATACCCAATGCTTGATTATTCTAGTCTATTCCCCCCCTCCATATTATTGATTCCTAAGCGCCCTGCATTTTTTCTATATTGTTTCCATTTCAAGATTTGGTGGACCTTCGTGTGCCAGTGGCAGCTTGTTTTATCTAACCCCCTTCATCTTTGTAGGAAAATGGAATATGTTTTCTACCGCCACCTTTTATATTTACAGTGTAGTGAATCCTCATTATAAGCGGCATAGACCAGGGTTGCCGACTTTTAAAAGATTTGCTCCGGGAGATCCCGGAGGGAAGTCATAGATGCGCGCAGTGGGGAGGGCTTAGTGATGCGATTTATGCAAATCGCATCATTAAGCACTGCCCCTTGACTCTTACTTACCCCTTTTTTGGGTTTAACAGGGTTAGGGTGAGACTTGATGATGCAATTTGCCCCTCCCTGTCCCTAGCAACACTAGGATACTAGTGTTGCCGGGCAGGAGGGCAGTACTTGAACCTCAAGTTCCTTGCGGGGGATTTGCAGGCTCTTCCGGGAGAACTGCCAAAATTTCGGGAATCTCCGGGAGGGTCAGCAACACTGGCATAGACAGTGATCAGCCGTGATAATTATACTGCACGCTTCTCTGTTCTTAAAGGACAGTATTTCAAGTGTTTCAAGTAGTTCAATTGTTTAGATGTCATCTTGGTAGTAGTCATATATGTTAGTCAGTACAGTTATGGTTGTCATATTTTCACAGCTCATGTTTAAAAGTCCAAGTGACATATAACGGCATATAGGAAAACCCCTAAACATTTCAGGAAATCTTTATGAAATAAGTCACTTTCAAAATATTTGATTTTGTATAGTGATATAGCAATAGTTTTAGCAGTTGTTCTCAACAGACCTAGAGACCAGGAGCCGTATGTACACTTAAGAATGCTTTAAGTAAGTGCAGATAAGCATGTATATATAAGCATGTATCCGCACCTAAATTAAAGTCCCCTCCCCCACCACTTCCCCATTTCTTTTAAGCGGTTACACTCTCCACAACAATGCTTTCAATTTCGAAAAAGGGACATTCGAAAGTTCCTTTTCAAATGTCCCTTTTTCATATACTTACCGCTTTATACTTTTTTTAAATGAATGGGTGAGTATGTGAGTAATGAGCGATATCCCTCTGCCGTCCTTACGCCACATCTCTGCTGCTGCTATCGCCGGACCTGGAACAGGTAAGTAAATGATCTCTGCGGGGTTATTGTTAGGGTCGGGGTTACGTTTAGGGTTGCAGTTAGGGTTAGGGTCAGGCTGCAGGGGAGGGAGGGTTAGGGTCAGGCTGCAGGAAATGGTGGGTTAGGGTCAGGCTGCAAGTAAGAGAGGGTTAGTGTAGTGAAAGGGGAGGGTTAGGGTTAGAATTAGGGAAAGGAGTAGGGACTATTATTAGTCACCATTTCAGAGCACAGAGCTTTCAGTGCTCCGTGGATCGATTGCAAATGGCTGGGAGGAATTGGTATTTTCGACAATAGGACTTTCTATGCGTGGACCCACACCCTCTTTTAAGATCCTAGGGCAATTAAGAGTGTTCTAAGGATTCCCTTACTTACTGTTTGTAATTTCCTACTATAAAAAATCCTTCCAGAGGCTGCTGTGGCACGCCTCTTTCTTCTTCGAAAACCACATGCGGTCTTTAAAGACCAAAAGTAATCAATCTACATACCTAAATGGTACGTAGATTGGTCACTTTTTAAAAGACCGCACTTAAGAAGTAGGTGCTTCTTAAATGTGAATATGGTCCCAGGTGACCCAGCTGCAATCCCACTATGCTGTGTGAGCAGAAGGCAGCTTCAGGTTTGGAAATTTAGATTTTGATGTTGCAACCAGTGCGCAACCAGATGGCCCACAGTGACTGGAGATCCCTCACCACACTTCAGTCTGCCCCTGAGATGGGGCCTGGTACGTAGCAGATACCCAGTGAAGGTCTCACAAGATGATGATATCAACAATATCAGTGAGGGAGGGGTACACAGGGTAGATTTTCTGAACTGGGCCAACACTCACTTATTCAACCACTAGGTAACTTGGTTCTCTTTCAGGCAGTTCAGGCAGTTCTCCCAATATCCCTGGAGACGCAAATTGCATCATCAAAGCCCTGCTTCCATCCCTATTAAACCCCAAAATGTGTGATGAATAGTAAAGGAGAGAGGGGCTTAATGACACAATTTGCATAAATCGCGTAGTTAAGCCCCGGCTCCAGCATGCATGTATGGCTTCCCTCCAGGATCTCTCCGAGGGAAGCTTTTAATAGTCAGCAACCCTGCTGCAAACACACTAGTATGCTCTTTTTGGCAGTTAAAGGAGCATACATCATTTATTTAGCAGAAACCGAGATGCATTTAAAGGTACATAATAGACAAAATAGAGGCCCCCAAAAGCTCAGAAAAGTTATGTGAAACCTCTACATGAAATAAAAGTCCTTCCAATAATGCTAGTGGCAATTCTCGTCTGTTTATAAGCTTTACTTTTACATTGCTTCATCTCCTTTTTTTTTGTATTTCATTTTAATTGGTTGTTTTCACCATGTCTTTGACACTGACAAATATGAAATTTGCATAATTTCAGCTGAACTGACAAAGCTACAAGAACCTATTTCATGCCTGATTAAACTATTTGTCTGAAGTTCCGCAGAAACACATAACACTATTACATGTCCTGCTTTAAAACTCTGATGAAGTGAGGTTTTTGTCTGGATCTGACAAATGCATTTTAAAACTAGAAATAATTAATAATGGAGAATTTTTGAATATTGTAGTAGAATATTTAAAGGAATACAAAATATATCCAATAAAAGTTGATTGTGCAACATTTGCTCCACAAAGAATAAGAGGTACAATCACAGTTTGCTGTATTACTTAACTTGAACTTGCCACTTTTCCTACAAAGTCAGAATAAGTGTATGTTAAAAATGCTTGCTTCTCAAAGTTGCTTAAATCAGAGTTCGATAGTTTTTTAATAAAGGAGCCAGATCAAAAATATTCAAGCCAGCATTTTAATTGACAAATATATTGGGTTTATAAATAGTAAAATAAAGAACTTAATATGCACTTTAACAGTTTCACTTCAAAACTCTGGACCTGATTCACAGTTAAGAAAATGCAGCTTTTTTAGGTGCGTATATTTAATAAGGGAAACATTGTGTGTGCGCAGTAACTCAATATACGCAATTTACAGAGGACTTCTCTGAATCACCATTGCAAAGCTATTTCTTCTAGGTTCCTAGGGCCTGATCCTGAACTACGCCGATGCGCTGTGCTTACTAAAGCACAGCGTATCGGCGTTCACTTCCCCCGACACTCCCCCTTTGCGGGCGTATGGCCCCTTCCTTACGCCGGCTGAAAGCTACCCTAACTTCAGCCTGCGTAAGGAAGGGGCCATACGCTGGCACACGATCGTATGGCCGCTTAGCCCGCCCTCCTACCCTCATTTAACTACCTTTCCCCCCACCCACCTACACTAACCTGAACGTAGGGACGCTGGAGGACGTCGGGCAACATCTTCCTGGCGCACCTCCCCCCGCCCACCTACACTAACCTGAACATAGGGACGCTGGGGGACGTCCCCTCCAGCGTCCCTACGGCGCTGCTACGGACGCCTGATCTACGATCGGGCGTTGCCGTAGCTACGCCGGGCAACATCTGCCCGGCGCATGCGCAGATCGGCTGGAAACCCGATCTTACGCTTACGCCCGCCGTCCTAGCGACAGCGGGTGTAGTTCAGGATCAGGCTCCTAGTGACATAAGGAAGGGGCTTGCTGGGAAAACTTAGGAATGAAGATAAGAAGATTGGGTGGAGGGAGCCATTTTAAATGAGATCTGGGTGCGGTTAGGCAAAAACGTTCTTAATTAGCCACCGTACACACACAACTGCGAACCTAAACATAAGGCAACCCTATGGCATTCGTAATTCAGTTAAGAAGCTGGAAAACGGGGGAGTGTCAGTGGAGTTGCCATGCTACTTTTTGTGTATAATTAAGAACCTAAATCATTCTTAGGTATGACTACAGTCCTCAATTTGTATCCAGTGAGCAAACAACAGTACCAAAAATCCTTTAATTAGAACCAATTCCACTATCTAATCCAATCACCTAAAAATAAATTGCAAAACCTCCCCCCCTTCAAAAAAAAAAATAATAATTTGCATATTTGTTTTTTTTGTTTTGTTTGCTAGGTATTTATATTATTTTGAGCCCTATTATTGGGGTATTTTAGCTAATCTGTACTTGATATGTATCAAACATAACATTTTGTAATTCTTTTGCGAACTTGATCCTGTTCTCCATTGGAAAATTAATTGCAAATACCTTCTATAAACATCAAATACATATTGTTTTAATAAAAAAACTGGTTTTAAACACATTTTAAACACATTCAATCAAACCCTTTGAATGTTATATCCCCATTACAGTTTTAACATAACAGACCTGTAGATATCTGCAAAAATTCCCTGGAAGTCATCCAAATTTAAACGTCCAAAAAAAACATCTTTAAAGTGGAGAGACTTTACCCCAAATATGTGTAGTATGGATCAATTAAAGTGTGTTATAGAGTGATTGAGTCATTCTCTATGTTTGTGATTCCCCAAAGAGGAATGTTGACAGGTACTGTGTCTAAAAGGAGAAAGTGTAGCTTCAAGGAAGAAACAAGTTGGTTAGAGGGCTACTTTTCTATTGCTGTTTTATTTATTTTGCATATTTCTTTTTGCATATTTCTAAGTTAAAGTTATAATTTGCTATTCTAAATAAATTTTGCAAACAAATTAATCCACCCCCTTTGATTAATAAAAACCTTGGTTATTCTCTCCTTATTATAAAAGGATCAGCTGTTTTTAACAACTTTTGCAATTACATCTGGTGCCGATTATGGCAACACCCTCATTCAAGATCACTTTGCTATTTTAACTGTAACAGTTTTATACTTTACTTTCAATGTTTGAACTGAGTTCCATGCGATAGGAGTTCCATTTTGGAACATCTGACGCACAAAATCCTTTGTGTGTGAATATGGACATAACATGAAGGAGTATATTTTTATTAGCTATGTATAAGATGTACAGCTTAGGACATAGGGCCTGATCCAGAGCTACAATGTTACATTGAGCGCTGTAGCGCTCAGCGTAACATCGCTGCTCTGGCCCGACACTCCCCCTTGTAGGAGCGTATTAACTCTTCCTTACGCCGGCTGAAGGACAACCCAACTTCCGCCGGCATAAAGGGGA
>WWET01000795.1:263-20218 GCA_011038615.1 Limnodynastes dumerilii | reverse complement strand
TCCGGCGGAGACCGACCCCCTGCCATAAATGAGAAGGACAAGGTGTGCCACTCTCAGCACCGGGTGCAAGGCTCCTAAATCTATCCCACTGGAACCGAGACAAAGCATCCGCCAACTCGTTATTAACCCCCGCCACATGCTGAGCCCGGAAGCGAACATTAAATTCTAGGCATCGCAGGACTATGCAGCACAGCAGCCGCACCGCAGGAGGGGAGGAGGCGCTCAAATTGTTAACCGACTGGACAACCCCAAGGTTGTCACAGAGGAAAACAATCTCTCTGTCCCGAAAGCGGGAAGCCCACAATTCCGTGGCCACCGGGGAATGGAATAGTTTGAGGAGTACAAGGTTAGACGTTAGACCCGCCTCCCCCCCAACAGCCGGTTAAGGCTCCGCACACCAAGAGCCTTTGAAGTAAGCTCCAAAACCAAAGGCCCCCGCCGCATCCGTTAACAAACTCCACATTACATTGGAAACCGGGGGGGCCTGCCAAACCCTAACACCATTGAAGCTGCCTAAGAAATCGAGCCAAATGCGCAAATCTTCCCTCAATTCCTGCGTGATCCTGATGCGGAAATGAGCCTTAGGCACCCCAATTGTTGCCTGCTGAAGCCGTCTGCTAAAAATTTTGCCCATGGGGATAACGCGGCAAGCGAAGTTCAAAGAACCCAAAAGGGATTGCAAGGAGCGCAGGGAAACCTTATCCGCCGCCATCACTTGCAATACCTTCTGTTTGAGGGCAGAGATTTTGTCTGCCGGCAAGCGACACAGCCCCGCCACGGTGTCAATCTCGATACCGAGGTAGGACAGGCACGTGCCAGGGCCTTCGGTCTTGTCCGCAGCCACGGGAACGCCCAGGGACGCGAACAAGGCCGAGACTGAGAAAAGGAGGTGACCACAGAGGGCAGAGGCGGGAGGCGCCACCAAAAGGAAGTCATCCAGATAGTGGGCCACGCCATGATGCCCGGTGCCCGCTGTGATACACCAGTGCAAGAAGCAGCTAAAGAGTTCAAAGTACGCGCAGGAAATAGCGCACCCCATGGGCAAACAGCGGTCCACATAAAACTTTCCCAGCAGACAGAAACCCATGTAGACAAAGGATTCGGGGTGTAAAGGAAGAAGGCGGAAAGCGGACTCAACGTCCACTTTGGCCAGCAAAGCCCCGGGCCAAAGCCCCGCACCAAAGCCCGCGCAGACTCAAATGACTGGTAAGACACAGTGGAGTAAGATTTGGGAATGGCGCCATTCACCAACATGCCCTCCGGAAAGGACATATGCTGAATGAGGCGGAACTTCCCAGGGGCCTTTTTGGGCACAACACCTATGGGAGAAATGACTAAATTGGGGAGAGGAGGGTCATCAATAGGGCCAAACATCCGACCCAAGGCTACCTCCCGGGAAACCTTCTCTAAAAGTTGCCTGGGAAAACTGCGGGCAGAAGCCAAGTTACAGGGGTGTTTAAGGGAGATAGGAATACGAAAACCCTCGTTAAAACCAGAACGCAAAAGGGAAGCAGCAACCTTATCGGGATAACGAGCTAGCCATTTGTCAAGCTTATTGAGTAGAATGGGAGACGGGGCCTTGACCTTGACTGCCGCCAGCACGGGAGCGGAGCGCTCTATTGTTGGGACCTGGGCGCTTGCACTGCTTGATGGGGTGGAGACCCCCGCAGCGAATGCAGGTATGTGCAAACTGACAGTCCGGGCCGCACTTGCATTGGGAATTGTTGAAGCCGTAACATTGTCCGCACGATCCCGGGAACTGCCCCTGCCCCCCACCCGATCCCGGGGACTGCCCCCCACCCAGGGGGGGGGGTTTGCCTCAAACTCCGCCCTGAAACTGAGAAGAAGAGGGCAGCTGATGAACCGCCAACCAGATATCCACGTCCTTGACTCCAAAGAAAGAATCACGCTTCCCATCAATCTTACGGCGGAAGCGCTCATCATATTCTCGCCAAGCCGTGCCCTTCAGGAGAACATACAGCTCATGCACCAGGTTGAGGTAAGTGAATATCCCACCCACTAACGCTGTGAACTCCTCCGCGTAAGCAGCTGCGAAAGCAAGGGAACCTATGGTCCAATTCTCGTAAGTCTTGTACGCCACCTCCCCCATGCCGTTCTTAGCCAGGGCCGCTGTAAGGCCCAATTTACCCTCAGTGGTGACACAAAACATGTCGACATAAATGCCTTTCTTAATGCGCTCACGCACCTTGGGCCGCACCAAACTGGCAACAGGGGGGATGGTACAATACGTAAGAGAATCCTTGTTAACGGGAGGACCAGAAGCGGTGGCCACCGCTCTGCGCTCATCCCTGGCCGAAGAACCCTTTTGCAGCAAGTGCTTGCCCAGTAACTTTAACTACTGGCGAGGCTGATTAGCGCGCGAAGGAACCTGGGCCCCTGCAGCAGGACCACTTTACCATGAGGCTACCCAAACACCGCCCCCGGGGGAGGGGTAAGGGTAACACTGAGGCATAGGCCGTTGTGGCTGATAACCAGGGAAGGGGGGCTGGTACAAAGGAAACCCCTGACCAGGAAACCCCTGAGGGGTTAACTGGGACGGATAGATTAAGGGCTGACTGGGCAAAGTATAAGGGACCTGGCACCCACCATCCCCTGGCCACTAACACCACCAGCCGGAGATGGGCAAGGCCCAGAGGCAGGGGCCCCAACAGGGCATGGGGTGGATGACAGGAGGGGTGGGGGAAATGAGGGCCCCACACAAGCCCCAGGAGGAGGGGACCCTCCGCCCTGGGCATTCTGCCCAGCAGAGGAGGCGCCACTGCAGACTCCCCCAACGCCCCCCAACAATATTGGTGGATCAGTGGACGTGGTAAGAGAGGCAGCCGCCGGCTCCCCTGTAAGCGCTGCCCGCCCACACGTGGCTCCGGGAGCGGGCCGCGCCACGGGGTATCGCTGCTGCCACCAGTCCTCCCATGAGATAGGAGACGTGGAGGAGAGTCCCTCCTGCGGGGAATAGAGCGTCTAGACGCTCTATGCCCGCGCGCACCCGGCCGGAAATGACTTCCGGACGGCGCCTCATGCAACAAGGAGCGGCCGCGGCTCCCTCCCCTCTCCAGGGAACGGGACCGGACCGCAGAGGGGGACACAGGAGGGACAGTGGAAGCCTCAGAGAGGCGCGCAGGGGGGCGGGACACATCCACCAATGCACTTGTACTGGCCATCACAATAAAGGGGGGGTGCAAGCTACACAATTAATAAGCAAGTGACAAACACAAGCAGCAAATAGCAAGATACAGATGCAGCACTGAAATTGAGCAGAGGAAAAGAGGCTGGACAGTAGGCCCAGGGGTTTTTTTATTAAGAGCCTTACACTCCACCCACCGGGACTAGGATTGGGCACCTAAGGAAAAATATTTACACTTCCCACAAACCCCTGTCAAATCAATCCAGCCTCCATTCCCAGCCACGCAGTTTAATTTTCCCTCAGGTTATTAACCCTCGGTCACCTTCCCATAATTTTTCAAATACTACCTTTTACAATATTTCTCTTTCTAAAAAATATTATTTTTTGACCTGTTGGGAGTGCATTGAGCTTTTAGTATACACCATTGATATATTAACACCACTACTTAGCCATCAACAATGTTTTTTACCATTTTGTATGGTAAAAGTGCTCAATGCTCTGTATGATCCAGTCACACAGCAGTGTTGGTAGCAGAGCTGAGGGTAATTTTTAGAGATGAGCGGTTTGGATTGTTGTTAATCAGATGGATCCAAATTTAGGGGTTCCAAGTCGAACCGAGTCACTAAAGTCGGATCTGTATTTGAGGCAAAACACCATTTTCGCTAAAGCTTTGTACAGTCTTCTGCTTCATGCTTTCGGTCAGGTATCACATGACTGTGATCAGCCATTCACAGAGGGCTGAACATAGAGGCAGGCTTTTGGAGTCTTTTTTTTTTTAAATAACTACAACTTTAGAGCTGTGGGTAATGATGGGTAATACCAGGGGTGCAACTATAGTGGGTGCTAGGGGTGCAGTTGCTATGGGGAAACTATTACCCCTGCACTCACCTTTAATGCAATCCATCCATTTAGCAGCTCCCTGTAGCCCTGCTGATGACATTGCTGGAGGGAGCTACACACAAGGTTAGAAAAATCTCAGCTAGACTTTCAGGAACCCCGTGGCACACGCATTGTGGTTTTTGGTAGCCGAAAAACCCACCCAAAATTAATATTTTCTATGTCTGTCTGTCTGCCAGAAAGACATAGAAGAGGAACCCCACCACAGGGCAGTTACCAGAAAAAGTGGGCAAGTTTCCCCAAACATTTTAAATAAACTTACAGTGTGGGAGGGAGAGAGGGCAGTTTATATATATATATATGATAATGTGATAGCAGTTATATGTGTGACAGCAGTTGTGTGTGTCAGTGTTATTCACGGTCTGTGCTTCTCTTCTGTACTGTATACAGAGGTAGAGTGCTGTCCTAGAATTCCACTGCACAGGAAAAGGGAGTTAGCGTGTTGTCACAATCAGGATCCAGGATCATTTATTTCATTGGGAACAATGTCAAGCTGTATTTCTGAGGGAAACAATCTTTTTATAATTTATAATATTATGTTTTTATTTATGTTATTTGTATGTGTGATAGCATTTATTGAGGAAAAGGGGAGCACGCCATAAATATTTTAGCCTAGGGCAGCTGAGATCCTTAATCGTGCCCTACAAATATGTACAATATGTTTTGTTTCTTTATGCTTGTATGAGTAGCAAGTAGTGGAGATACTATGGGAACAAACTATAGTACCTCCACACACTGGACCACTAATGTTGATGAGGTTATACTCATAATTTATCTGAGTAGACACTATTCTGTCACTCCATGCAATTGCTAAGAGCAATTGATCTTAGTCTGCAAAAAGTAAACTATAGAATATGGGCGCTGCACACTTTTCAAATGACAGAAGTGTCTTAATACAGACATCCTGTGTACACATATAGCAAATGGATAGGGACTTACCTACAGGAGGTGCCTTGACGATGGGCAGGTGAGCTTAACCCAATAAAGCTATATTGTGACCTAACCTCCTTTTCATGTATGTGCTTACCTACAGGAGGTGCCTTGACGATGGGCAGGTGAGCTTAACCCAATATAGCTATATTGTTAACTAAACCTCCTTTTTATGTATGTGCTGACACATAGTGTTATATGTTTGGAGAGCCGGACCTCTCTTTGACTGTGAATGACTGGAAATAAATGTTATTCATGTTAATAATGCTGTAAGAGCAAAAGTACATAAAAATGACATGATTTTAGCAGTTTTTAGTAGTTAACAAAAAAATTACAGATCCAAAACCAAAACATTTGAGGGTTATTGGGGCAAAACCAGAACCAAAACAAAAACACAACAAAGGTTTAGAACTAAAACAAGTGTTTAAGCTTGTTTTATCTTGTAGAACTAGGTTGAGAAAAGTTTTTCGTATTTGATTTTGCTAAATGCAGGCAGAGTGGACCAGCTCTAAAGAGCATTTTGCAAGGAAAATCAGTCTAGCTTCTCCATCCAATATTGACTTTAAAGGGAATTTTATATTGTAGTAATCCAGTAGAGAATTGCAATAATAACTAAAGGAGATGATAAATGTATGAATAAGAGTTTTTGCCCTTTCTTGTGTTAGTTGTTTGCATATTCTGGACATGTTGTTTAGATGCATGTAACAGAATTTAGAAGCAGATTGTATGTGGGGAACAAAGGATAGTTCAAAGTCAAGGGTAACACTGAGACAGCAAATATAATTTAACCTAATTGTGAACCAGACACTGTCATCAATGGCGTAACTATAGGGGGTGCAATGGGTGCGGTTGCTGTAGGGCCCAGTGGCTTAGGGGACCTAGGGGCCTGGAAATCACCCCACTGCACCTGTACTTACCAGATGTTGATGTCAGCAGCTTTCTAAGCAGTGCTGTGGAATCTGTCTCTGCAGCTCAACAATTAAGAGTCACGGAGGATGGACAATCTATGTTGCAAACTGTGTGAAGTATCCTTAGGAAAATACATACTATATACATTTTTATTTCAGGAGGATATATATTTGATATTGATTTGTTTAAACCCCTTGAAGAAGGTGTGCCAAGTCACACCGAAACGGCTGTTGGGGATGATGGAGGCTGTTCATTTATGATGCCAACTATTCTGGGCTGCAACTCTGCTGATCACAATGGACGTTTTTAATGAGTATTACCTTCTCTTGTTTAATGAATGATGAGCTTAGACTGCGGTTATATTTATTTTTGCCTTAATTACAGTAATTAGAACTTGATTTGAATTTTCATGGCCCTTAAGTAATCTTCTTTTTGGTGTCATATGGTGCTATTTTTGATTGTGCTTAAATTTGCTGTGCTGCGGTCTGTGCAAGTGGGTATTATTCCCTATGGAGACCTAAGTTAGGGGGGCCCTTCAAAATTTTAATATGGGGCCATAAGGATCTAATTACGCCCCTGACTGTCTTTATATATTGGTCTTGATTTATTTTATTAAATTTAAATTAGAGATTAGACTATAAGACATAAAATCAAATAAATCTAAACAAAATATTGACTCTCAAGTTAGTTTAAGATTTAGGATATCTTTATATTTGTCTCAAGTATGTTTATATTGTCCTTCTGTCTTTGCCTCTACCACCTTAGATGGGTTATAAGTTATTCCACTTATCAACTACCCTTCCAGTGGTGTAATATTTACTGCATATATCCTCTAAGCCTACCACCCTCCAGTTTACACCCTCCAGTTTATACACATTCTCTTGTGTTCTAATACATTTTTTTTATTCCACCCTGTAGCTGGTTACACCCTTTGTTATATTTTGTAATAACATTAAACTATTCAGCAATTTAGAACTAGTTACAGGACTAAAGGGACTAGAGGGATATATTTTAAGCATGATATTTTGGCACCCCAGTGTTGCGGAAATATTACTGTTACTTTAAATGAAATTTGCTTGAAAATTTTACCATCTGTAAAACTACTAATCGGCTTTTAAATCTGTCTATTAAATGAATACTCCATTGCAAACTTTCTATTCTGTTAGCTGTATTCACTTTGAATCAAACCGTTGCCTGCTACATTTCTTTATTAAGCCTTGAATTCGCTCATCAAATGTAACCTTGAAATGTTGATGTGCAAAGAGTTTTGAAAAGAGCTAATGCATACAATGCTGAACAATTACTGCTGGCATGATTGCTACACCACGTAACTTGTTGACCTTCTCCAGTGTAACTTATTATTTTAAATATGATGCTTTTTAATAGCAGAAAAGAAGTGGGAGTAATCTCTGTGTATGTCAAACATTACAACGCAATTTCTATAAGTGGCAGCCCATTAACCTTTTAGCGAGAAAGCTCAACCGGGTTTTAATTTATAGCCAAGTAATTTTTGGAGATGATTTGTTACATAATTGCATATATTTCTTTCAATTAGACAGAAAGGAGATGTATAGTCTAATTATATTACAAATAAGATATTTCCTGTCATAAACAACAAGTGGTTTATTATATGTACTTCTAATATTTAAGGGTTGTTTTTTTTCCTATGGGATAATATCAGTAAAGAATTACAAAATTAATTTCTAAATTCCTATTAAAACTAATGTTTATTATTCTCCTGTTCACTGTAACAGCAATTTCTCAAAGTTTACCCAACAAAGACTAGATCATATACTAATTAGAGTTATTAGAGTTACAGTTTACAGGATTATAGGTTTCTAGGTGCATTTTGCATGGTTTTAAATACTGATACTAGAAGATTTACTGGTGAGAATGGGGCCAGTGACGGTGTAAGAAATGGGAAGAATGGAGACTATGGGCTGGATCCAGATTTAAGAAGGAGCTTGAAATTAAGAGAAGAAAGTTAATCCTGGGCTAAACCATGTTGATTCCAGGGGAGTCGTATATCATCTATTGCAAACAGTATTAGAGTTGAGAGGTGATGTTTCCTATCTCAAGTCTAAATAGACGGACGTAGTTCAATAAACAGTAGCTACTGCGCATGCGTAGTAGCTATTGTACGTAATCTGTGTATCGTTTCGATACGTAGATTGCGTAAATGCGGTCCTTTAGTGAATACATTGATTGCATAATCGCCAGCAAAGTTCCGGGACTTTGGTCCATTTTAGCAAAATCGACCTTAGTAAATATACCCCTTATACTTAGGAACAGCTTGGTTTCCCTTGGTTTCCCAATCGTGCGTATGTTTAGGATCTTTAATATCCTCATGACTCTTGGCTAAGCAAAGCAACACAACACATTAATTGTTTCAATTAAGAAGCAGATTGTCTTTTTAGGCTTTCTTTGTTTTATAATTAACAAAAATAACTAAATCATTTAAAAAAAATTGCAATATATTAAAATGTAGAAAAATCAAAGCTTTTCAACAGCTTTCAAAGCTGTTATAACATAAATATCAAAATTATAAATATCTACATAAATTAGACCTAAACAAAATTTGTATCTCAAGGTCACACACAAACAATGCAAATATGCTACAAGTTTAATTTTAAAAAATTATATTTAAAAAAAAGTTTACAACAAACAATGAAATCTTGCACAAACTGCAAACAAATGTAAATAATGATGACCTTCAAAATTGAAATTCAAACACAAAATGGTAACATAACAGCAGTTTTAAAAGATAAGCCTCTAAATCAAAGTACGCACATGCATTCATTATAATCACACAGCAGCTATGTGTGTTGAACAAACATACAAGCATGAGGCTTTGCCTCTCTGTTAACCATGCAGATGTCAACTTAAGAATGATAGGGGGCATTCTTATCTTTTTCTATGCCTATGTTACTCTTTGCAAGCCCTTCTTAACTTTGAATCCTTCTTAAGTCTCGAGGAACGCCCATACTGTACGTTAGTAGCCCGAATGCTGCTCATTTGCATTTAGAATCTTGCCCCTCTAGCCACGCATGTGGAAGTCAAGCAGTTCCCAACCATGAATCATTCTTAAGTAACTGTTCTTATCTGTGAATCATTCTTACATGGTTTATGGGCGGAGTTCTGCACATGCTCAGTTTAACTCTTCTAATATACACACAGGAATCCTGTTCTTTCTTATCTGTATCAGGTCAATAATGAGTACTGGAGAGAATGGAGTAGATGACATAAGGAGTACTGGAGAGAATGGGGTAGGTGAAATAATGAGTACTGGAGAAAATGGAGTAGATGACATAATGAGTACTGGAGAGAATGGAGTAGGTGACATAATGAGTACTGGAGAGAATGGAGTAGATGACATAATGAGTACTGGAGAGAATGGAGTAGATGACATAATGAGTACTGGAGAGAATGGAGTAGATGACATAATGATTAAAATTCGCAGAGAATACGCTGAGAAAATACGCTTAGCACGCCCATACTGTACAATTTAAATGGCTATCCCCGCCTCCCTGTAGTAAAACGGGCGCTCAGCCGACCATCGTAAAAAAAATACGCCCGGCGAGCGAAAAATACGCTAACGATACGCCCGCTATTCGCTCATGACGCGCGGGCGACCGGAACCTGTCATACTGGGCATGCGCATTGCGAATTTTTTGACGAAAATTCGCTTACGATGAGCGTACGCTCGCTTGCGAGCGTTGCTCTGGATCAGGCCCATTGTGAGTACTGGAGAGACTGTATCAGTGACTGTTGAAGAATTTGAAAGATTTAGATGATCCTCTAAGAGAACCTTGGTATAAGGGTTTGCAATACCTCTTTAGGGAAGTAGGTATTGATTCTGGGAGATCTAGGGCCGGATTCACAACACCGGACTTATTGCATACACGTCCGGGGTTTTTTCCCGATATTTGATACTGCGCATGCGCAGAATCTTTTTCACGTAATCTACGTAACTTTTCGTTACGTAGACTGCGTATATGCGGTCTGAAAGAGCTTCCGCTCTGATCAGCATTCACTGTGTCAACACAGATAATGAAAGTAAGCGCCGGCGAAGGACATGGGGGAGAGAGTTATTATCGCCCCCCTAGAACACCTTGAGCAGCTCCCCGTGCCATTGCACGGCTCGCCCGCCCCAAAAAATGGCCCAGCTTTTCCTCCCCATGTTATGTCAGGGTTACTGACTTCTATTTCTTCCCTTCAGGAGATCCCAGAGGGAAGAAACAAATGCCAGTTTGGGGCAAGGCTTAATAATGCAATGTTGGCAAATTGTGCCATGAAGTCCCGCCTCCTGCCCGTCAATATTATTCATAGTGTTTACTGGGGGATGGGACAGGGCTTGATGATGCAAATCACAACCTCAAGTCTGTTGCAGGAGATATGCCTAAATTTTGGGAGTCTCCGGATATTCCATGAGAATTGGCAACCCTGTGTTATGTGCAGGCAGTACAAGAGGTGCTCCCCCTAAAGCCTTGCGCCCTAGGACTATTGGCTGATCAAGCCCTGTAAAGGACGCACACTTACTTGGAACATTACAAGTTACAAGAAATAAAAATGTGTTTTTGACATTATACATTCACCGTTTTTTTCTTTTCTTCTTTCCTTTAAAGCCAAAAGTAAAAAGTTTCTATTATTGTTGGGTTTTGCAAAGAAATAAAGAATAATTCATACTTTTTGTGTCTTGTATGCCATTCATAAAACATAAATACACAAATAAAAAAAAGTACTAGCACAATAGAGATAAGTGCATGAAAGCAGCTGGCGGAGAAGATGTGACAGGCATTCATAGTGCACTCTTTATGTGGTAAAAGTCACAGTGACTTTAACTAATCTCATGGTACTGTAGTAAGTGGATGACACTTGATCTTGCATTGAGGCTGAAGAATAATAACTCCTATAAAGTTCTATAAAAGTAAGTTTGTTTTGTTGTTTATTGATGACCACAAATTTTAACTAAGAGACATTTAAAGGGGAGTTATTAGAGCATTCAAGACTGTGTTGACATCAGTCCATTCACTGAAGTAAAACAGTTAGAAAGAGACAGTACAACTGTGATTATTTATCTGCCGCATAAAATACATTTTCTGGGTAGTTGAGAAATACACATTTTCCTGTGTTGTGCGTTACAGGTGTGAAATTACAGTGCTTGGACAAAATCATTACCTTTACATGTTCTGTACTTAGAAAAAAGAGGAAGGAACACCGCACTAGGAGGAGTAAAATATTCTCACCATAAATTAATCACTGAGAAAAAGTAGGGGTGCAATGGAGTGGTAAAGGACAATGACTTAACAAAACAAAAGAAAAAAGGGCCACTATTATTCTATGCACACACGCTCCTATAAAAATTAACTTTTATTAAATTGATTAATATCAATCACTATATATAGCTAGCGAAAAAATACATATTTAATTTATTAATATAGTGGGAATATGCCACAAAATCGAAACAGGTGGGCAGAAAAAAACATATGTCTCTCCCCTGTAAGTCATAGGTCCAGGCACCATTCAGAAATCATATCATTTGAAACAAATGTAGCATTCAGATTCTGGTAACAATGTTTCAGTGTATCATAGAGAGCACAATATTGCTAATGTAACCCAGCATCAAACGATTAATCCCCATGGTAAGACATGCAGTGAGGCAAACTGCAAACAAGCCCTATATTACCCTATTGTTGAAAACAAAAAATGCAAAATAATAAAACCGCCTCATGGCGGTGCTTCGCTCCTACCGGAGCCCTGTATTCCCTGGGTAAAAGAGGAAAAAAGAACAGTCTTACAATGAAGGAGTAGGGGAGCTGCGGACCCAAGACTTGTGGGGAGAGAAACGCTGCACACACCTGGGCTGCCGACGCGCGTTGCAAAGCCTTTGAGGACACTGACATCATCTAAGGGAGCCGATCAGTGAGCCCCACTTCATGTCAAGCCCGTTATTTGATTGACAGATCAGTCAAGCGGTAATTCTGACCTGTAGAAATGGATTATCAAAATCCAATTTTATAGATGTGATTACCTGAATTGTCAACAGAGTATATATTGTGTGGGATGATAAATACAAAATAAGTCACTGATCAAGGAATGGAGTAACACCCCATTCCTCTCGACCAAAACCATTCTGTTGTTTTTTAGCTGCACATATGCAAAGAACAGAAATTGAAAGAGTATATGTGTGAACTTGCAGAAGATGTCTGAAATCTAATTATTATATCTCAAGCGTCCATCCTCCCAACCAGAGAAACTATCCCTTCCCTCTACTCCCTATTAAAATGACAACACAATTTGTACATTTTTTAAAAAGATTTTCAAGAATTACAACAAATTAGGGAGAGAGAGAAAGCTGCTACGATCTTTTAAAAGACCACATTTTAGCTGAGATCCACATGTATAGAGATTTGCCACTGACATGTATAGGTCTTATTAATTTAGTATATATACACATACACATTTGCAGACTAGCCACAAGCATACTTATTAAAAAAAATTATATATAATGAAATATAGGATCCTTAATAAGTCCTATAAAAATGATGCAAAATCGTTTTTTTCATTCAAGCCCTGGGGGGACATGGTGTTCATGATAAAAATCAGGTTGGTCTCTTGTTGAAGTAATTTACGGACCATGGGGCAGATCCTGAACTACGCATTTCCGCGAATTTACGTGTGGCAGACACGTAAATTTGCCGATTTGTACGCACTGCGCATGCGCACCGCAGATTATACGCACATTCACGTAGCGTATTTTCAAACGTATGGGTAATTCACGTATTGCTAACGTAAATACTTACGTGTGGGCGTGCCAAATTTACGTTAGAGACCTATACGTGCGTTTTACGTGAAGTAGGCGGGGGTGGTATTTAAAGTGTACAGTATGGGCGTGCTAAGCTGCGTACGTTCGCGTAGTCTGTACGCCCGTTAGCGGACGTATTCTGTTACGTTAGGAAAAGTTAAGGTAGGGTTCGGTTCGCGTAAATAGAGAAAATACGTCCGTGCAAGGGGTGTGCCGTGGGGAGTGTATTGACCTTACGTGTACGAAAATACGCACCGCTAAAAAACGTACGCACACACGTAGTTCAGGATCTACCCCCATGTCTCCCACTCTACTATCCTTCTCTAATTTCCACATCCCAAAAATAGTCAAACCTCTGTCAGAATGTTGATGACAGGTCAAAAAGTGTCTTGCTATGCTAGTTAGATTTTTCATTTTAGTCTTGTCTCGTGGGGCATACTTTATGTTTGCGAGGTGTTCCGTGAGTCTGATTTTCAATGGGCGCTTAGTTTGTCCAATATATAATTTCTTGCAGGGACACTCTATACAGTAGGCGACGCCTGTAGAGGAACAATTGATGAAACTTTTTATATTGTGACGCTGGTCAAATTTATTCACGTAGAATGTGGTTGGTTTCATAAATTGACAGAATTTACAGTGGCCACAGGAATATGATCCCTGGGTCCCATGTAATTTTTTATGTGATTTGGTGAAGTGGCAGTGTACCATTTTATCATGTAAAGTTTTAGCTCTCTGCCAACTTGTTTGAATCCTATTTTCTATATATGTAGCCCTGAGGTCTTGGTCAGTCTTTAGGATTGGAAGATGTTTATTTAGTATATTTTGTATATCACGCCATTGGTTACAGAATCTACCTACATAACGAATCACAGGTTGATTAGTATCTAGTAACTTAGGTTTAAGTAGATCCTGTCTGTTAAGTCATAAGGCTGCATGATATGCAAATTTTGTCTGTCGTTTGCTATACCCACGGCGGATAAGTCTCAGCTGAAGCAGTTTTGCCTGGATTTTAAAATCCTCAATCGTGGAACAGTTTCTTCGCATACGAAGAAACTCCCCTTTGGGGATATTAGCAACAGTTGAAGGTAGGTGAGAGCTAGTTTTGTGTAGGGTACTGTTGGTCGATGTGGATTTCTGGTAGGTGTCTGTACAAAGAAAAGTTCTATAGCGCTACAAACTCTAATATACCCTGTAGATGGGTTCCTGGAGTGGGAATCCTAGTTATCCCACGGATGATCGATGAATTCAAAATTCCAGATACACGTGTAACAACTCATATATCTGTAGGAGAAAACAAGAGAAATATGGTGCAGCATCCAGGGGTATATGAACGCCCGCAGCGGTGAATAAGGATGCACTCACCAATTAGTGGAGCTCCCAGGCTCCACTGATATAGGCACAGAAAGAATCCCAACCGGGGTCCACAGCAGTAAATATGCAGGAATCTTCATTTATATAATTTTTCAATAGTGTAAAAGCAATAATACGAACAGAGTCCTCACGTGCAGTGATACGCAGGTTTCAGCAGGGGACCAGATGATGCCGGCAAATGTTCCCGTACTGTGTCCAGAGAAGTACTTGCCAACTGAATCGAGGAGTCTCCGTGTGGCGTCTCAACGCGTTTCGCGGTCAGCTGACCGCTTCGTCAGGAGAATAATAGCCGTTACATAAAAGACCGGGAGGCCGGTATTTAAAGGGCTTGCGAACTGGGAGTCACTAGGTCCTAAAGGGATTCGTGCCTCTAAAGTTATTTGGAAATGGTTGTAGCCAGACAACCATTCCTGGTACGTTTTGGACTGTGTCCAAAAAATTCACATAATCTTTATGGTAATTTGAAGTAAGCTTAATATTGACTGAATTGTCATTCAATGAGTCTAAAAAATTTTTTTTAACTCCTCCTCAGTACCATCCCATATCAGGAAAATATCGTCGATGTACCTGACCCAGAGGATGACGTGGGTGGAAAACTGTTCCAGATGGTATATGTGCTCACGCTCCCACCACCCCAAAAAGAGGTTTGCATATGTGGCAGCGTAAGCTGTCCCCATCGCCGTCCCCTGGGTCTGAACAAAAAATCCACCACCAAAAGTAAAATAATTCCGTAATAAAATAAACCTCAGAAGATCCTTCAAAAAAACATGGAATTCTGAGTCGCCTTGTTTGTGCAGAAAATATGACACTGCAGAAATTCCTAATTCGTGACCAATACAGGTATAGAGCGACTCGATGTCGCATGTAACAAGAAGAGTGTCCTGTGTGATTTGAATGCCCTCTAACTTAATTAACATGTCAGGGGTATCTCTAACGTGAGATGGAAGGTTAGTAACAAAATCATGTAGATGGTAGTCCACGTAACGACTCGCTGATTCAGTGAGACACCCTACCCCCGAGACGATAGGTCGACCCGGGGGGTTTAGTTCATCTTTGTGAATCTTTGGGAGGAGATAAAAAGTTGCCACCCACGGGTGCTCCACCCAAATATACTCAAAGTCTGCTTTGTTGATGATCCCTTGTTGGAATCCATTATTGATAAGTCTCTTATACTCAGTCAAGAAGGTTTTCGTAGGATCAAATAAGATCTGTGTGTAACACTTTTTTTTTATCAAAAAGCTGTCTTTCTGCTTCCCTAATATACATATCCTGCGGCCATATCACTAGATTTCCACCCTTATCCGATGGTTTAATCTGCTCCTCCCACTGAGAAATTTCCCTAAGTGCTCTGGTCTTGGATTTCGTTAAGTTATTGGGTACAATGGTGCCAAGATTCTTCAAATATAAAGCATCCAGGTCCTGTGAAACCAGAGTAAAGAAGGTTCTAATAGGAGGGCAGATTGAGAAATCAGGACAGAAAGTAGATTTTCTAGTTAGTGGTGACCTAGTATCCTTAAATCCAGATTCACCCGCAAGTTCTGCTAAGTCAAGCAATGCTGTTTGTTCTTCCTCCGTGGGGAATAGGGGATCCACAGATTGACTCAATTCTGAATTACCTTCACCCACCTTTGTTTTGAAAAATTTATGTAGCAGTAATTTGCGGATAAATAGGAAGAGATCTTTTTCCACACTCTGTCCTGTTCATATTGCTGGCCGGAGAGAATGATAGACCTTTATTAAGTACATTTATATGGGCAAGGGAAAGGGTCATCTTGGATAGATTAATTATCCGCATGTTGTCCTCTATGTTTTCTTGGAACGGGGTTGTTTTTTCAATATACCCGTTTCCTTATTTCCCATTGTTTTTTTTGCCACGCCTGGTTTTTCTGCGCGATTGCGCATGGTATGGGCGCCTATTTCTAAAAAATCCTTACGGTTAGCTGATGTCGACTCATGTGTTTTAGTTACTCTCTCAGTGGTATCACTGTCTGAGGACTCTACTTCAGACGCTGAGAAAGTAACAGTGTGTCTTCTCTGGAAGTGTTTATTTTGCTTCCAGGTAAACACTTTATTTTCTGCGTAGTCCCGTCTGTCTCTTTGAAATTTATTGATTTTCCTTCTTTTAATCTACTGTTCCGCTTGGTTTAAATCCTTTTTATATTGTTCAAATTGTTCAATGAACAAGGAGTCATTCTAAAAAGGTTTCAGTTTGGAACTAAGGTCGTTGATTTCTTGATCGTATTGTGTGATCAATAACTTATCATGCTCGAACAATACACCAATAAGATCTTGAGCACATTTTAAAAGGATTTTATCCCATTCTTGTTTTAAGTCACTTTTGGCTAGATCAAAATTAGGAAAATCAGAGGACGAAGACCCCTAGGTGTAAGACCTGAAGAAATATATTTGTCAAAGGTTTCCCTATTCCATGTAGTTTTTAATTTTTTGAACATAGATTATTTAAGGTCTGATAGATCTTTCTGCCAGTCAAAAGATTCTTGTGTGAGTGAAATACCCTCATTAATTAAGGATGAAGATATGTCATCTATCCATTTCTCTTGCATTTGTGAGAGCTCCCTTAGAAGATTAAATGTCATGTCAAGTGTAGTAGGGACTCCCTGCCCCACTGTTCAGAAATATATTATTTTTTTAAATGTATGTTTGTGTAAAGACAATGCCTGTGCTGGTGGAGCTTGACGATGAGTCAGAAAAAAATATTAGAAAAAAGAGGAAGGAGCACCGCACTAGGAGGAGTAAAATATTCTCACCATAAATGAATCACTGAGAAAAAGTAGGGGTGCAATGGAGTGGCAAAGGACAATGACTTAACAAAACAAAAGAAAAAAGGGCCACTATTATTCTATGCAAACCCGCTTCTATAAAAATTTACTTTTATTAAATTTATTAAAATCAATCACTATATATAGCTAGCGAAAAAATACATATTTAATTTATTAATATAGTGGGAATATGCCACAAAATCGAAACAGGTGGGCAGAAAAAAACATATGTCCCTCCCCTGTAAGTCATAGGTCCAGGCACCATTCAGAAATCATATCATTTGAAACAAATGTAGCATTCAGATTCTGGTAACAATGTTTCAGTGTATCATAGAGAGCACAATATTGCTAATGTAACCCAGCATCAAACGATTAATCCCCATGGTAAGACATGCAGTGAGGCAAACTGCAAAAAAGCCCTATATTACCCTATTGTTGAAAACCAAAAATGCAAAATAATAAAACCGCCTCACGGCGGTGCTTCGCTCCTATCAGAGTCCTGTATTCCCTGGGTAAAAGAGGAAAAAGGAACAGTACTTTACTAAAGATTTTATATTGACCATTTGCACTGGTTTTAATATAAACTCTCTTGACAGCATAATATTAACAAATTTTTATGGCAGGGAAGATGCCCTTGGGTACGGTTTAAAGTTTTGCACCGTCCAACATGCGGGGGTGGGTTGGGTCTTCCTGACCTTAAAAACTAGTATATAGCAGTACACTTAACTCAATGTGTCCTTTGGTGCTCCACTAACAATACAAGCTTATGGCCATCCATTGAAGCTAATAATATAGGAATAACTTTGATGGCCTCTTTACTTTGGCAGCAAAAATCTACTATACCCTACATCCGGTAGTAGCTCACTATCTGAACCTCTGGGGCGGTGTTAGAATACGATATGGTTTATCAACTCTTTCCTGCCCTATTATTCCCATTTTTAATAGCTTATCCTTTCCCCCGGGTTGCAATGTTCTAGAATTTTCTGCATGGACAAAGAAGAATATTTTTACTTTAAATGGCATAACCAATACTACGATATTTCCTTCATTTGCGGAAGTTAGAGAAAATAGATCTTCCTCACAATCTGTTCTACCAATTTCTACAACTTAGGCATTTCCATAATTCCACCAGACATTTACTAACTTATCGACGTTTTAGTGAATTTGAAACATTATGTAATAAATGATCCACCTTTAAGGGTTTGATCTCTGAGCTTTATACCTTACTAAATTTAATTCCATCTGATATAGTTGGCACTTACAAGAAATCATGGGATAGGGACCTAGGTATACGTTAGATTCAGAGGATTGGGAAGAAATTCGAGAACAGGTGGCCTCATCATCTATTTGTATTAAAATTAAAGAAAATCAATATAAACTGTACTACAGGTGGTACCTAGTCCCAACAAGGTTAGCTAGAGTTTCTTCAGATGTCCCCAATACCCTTTGGAGAGGATGCACGTCCCCGGGTTCATATTTACACATTTGGTGGGACTGCCCTAGGATCAGAACACTCTGGTCCCAAGTGAGAGATTTTCTCTCTGATTTATTACAAATTTCTATACCATATTCCCATTAATATTTTCTCCTGCCCTTGGGAGTCCCTGGGGCTACCAAACATCAGAATAAACTGCTTCTACACTTGACCTCGGCAGTTACTTGCCTTATAGCATTATACTGGCGGAAACCAAATACTCCTTTGAAACGAAGGTGATGGAGAAAACATGGTATGTACACAAAATGGAATACATGACATGTATTCATAATAATTCATCTAAAGCTTTCAGTAAAGTCTGGATGCCTTGGGCCTCTCATTTTGGAACTCCTCTTCCCACATTTCATTAATGGTTAAAAGCAGATTTAATCTTATTTTCTCCCACAATACTCTTAGCTTGGTTCTTCCTTACCTACAGTTGCACTTTTCAACTTACTCTCTCTTCATCTTCTTTCTTTTTTCTTCTTTCTTTCCTTCTCTACTTTATCTTCACTCTTTTCTTTTCTTGTCTTCTATTCCATTTGGGATGGCTGGCCACCTGTCCCTTTTGGAATATTTTTTATTAAATACCTTTTGAGATACTCTATGCAAATTTCTGTTTATTGCATGTAGCATATATATTTGTATTATTTGTATGGTGACCATTTGACTTCATTGTATTCATACGATTTTGTATTTCCACCTGGATGAAAAATAAAAGGTTAAAAAAAGGGGGGCTGATAGAGCCCGGGGCATAACCAAGGGCCCGAAGGAGAGAGGGGCTCATGGCAGCTGCTACTTCTGCACTGTAAGCAAGCTGTCAGAGTCTGACAGCTTAAAACAGCACTCAGCACTCAATATATGAGTGTAAAGTGTAAGCTTGTGAACTGGTGGGAGTTACCGCTGATAACCTATATAAGACCTAAGTATAGAGCTATTTTTGGGGAAAAATTATATTTGGGTAAATATGCTGATTGGGTTAGGGTCAGTTAGCGTGGAAGAGAGGATTAGGGTTAGGGTGATGGAAGGGGAGAGTTAGGGTAATATTTGGGCTTAAATTCATACTTGCCATTCACCATAGAATCTTCTTTCTTTTGTCAATCGATTGCAGAAGCAGTTCAGAACTGGCTGGGAGAAAACAGCCCTTTTGAACAAATACATACATACATACATACATACATACATACATACATACATACAAACATACATGCATACATACATACATATATACATACATACATACACATACATACATACATACACACATACATACACAGACACCTGCATACATACATACATACATACACACACACACACATACATACACAAACACATGCACACATACATACACATACATACATACATATATGCATACATATATGCATACATACATACATACACACATATATACACATATACATACACACACACATACAGGGGCTGGCTGGCACAAACACACATACATATGAGTACATACATACATACATACATATACATACATACATACATACATACACATGCATACATACATACTCACATACATACATACATACAAACATACATATATATATATAAATAAATAAATAAATACATACATACACACACACACATGGCTGGCTGGCACAAACACACATACATATGAGT
>WWET01000794.1:527396-542976 GCA_011038615.1 Limnodynastes dumerilii | reverse complement strand
GGGGGGGGGGGCACATGCCCCCCTGTCTCCCAGCCCAGCCCCCCAGTGACTTGATATTGATCCCAATGTAATATACAGACTGCTTCCTAGTGAGTGCCATTTAATTTGCAGCCCTCATCAAATTGACTGCAATGTAATATTCAGACTGCATCCTAGATAGACAAGCAGAAGGCACATTTTAGGAATGCACATCTAGCACAAAAACAACCCTAAAACATAATTGTTTTTATTTTAATCATAAAAATAAAAATGGTAGTTTGAAAAAATTCCACATAAACTAATCTGTGCAAAATTAATGAAATGATTAAAAAAAAATTATGTTTTAAAACTAAACCACAATTGTCATAGAATTATCCCAACAAAAGATATAGGGGCTGATTCAGAGATGCGATTTCCACGGCACTTAGGTGCGTATATTTAAGATCCTAGAAAATTCGCAAAACTGCGCATGCGTAGTAATAGTGCAACGCCGTTTACGTAGCGGTTAGGAGCGTAAGTTCGCTAAGAGCGTAGGTTTGAATCGCACGCAAGCACTTAAGATCTTAAGTGCTGCGAATCTTTAAGATCTTAAGGATTTGCATGGAAATGGGCGGGGGGAGGCAGGGAAATGAGGGAAAGTGGGCGAGGACTGACACTTAGGATCTTAAATGAACGCTCCCACGTCACTTAAGATCCCAAATGACAGCGTATAGTTAAGGCAAGTCAATGGTGGTCTAAGTTTAAGATCCACCGCTGTTTGCAAGGGGAGTGTCTGTTTATGCAGTGGGCTGGAACCTGCTAAGATCTTAGCAAAGGTGCGTATATTTGCGATCTTTTCGCAATCGCATCTCTGAATCAGCCCCATATTCACTATTGCTCCTTACAAAGTGGTCAGAGGATCTGCAAAATGACCTGGTGTTAAGGGCAATAGAGTCCTGGTTGGGCCTTCCGTTGGTGTACGTTGGACAGAACTTTGACCCAGGGAGCCTGTTCTGAGTCTTCCATTGGATGAATTTGGCAGTAAGCAGTTAGAGAGTGTTTAAACATATAAGATCAGTTATGAGTGGGAAGAGATTGGCCAGAACAGGGGTGGAGCTTATTCTGAATGATGGATTTAAAAGAAAACTTCACAGAGTGGTAACACTGGATGCCTTAAGACATACTAGCAGGTTGGAGTCCCAGTGGGACCTCCCATTGGTGTATGCTAGGCAGAATTTTGACAAAAGGAGCCTGTTCATGGCTTTCCACTGGATGGATTTAGATGACATCCCATACCAATTCAGGCAGGACTGTCTTAATTTGCGACCTGTAAAGGAACATGGCTTATGGAAAAGAGGGCGTGGTATGAACAAATAAGTTGTGGGCAAAGTTTGCCTGAAATGAGGTTGGGGCTTATTTAGAATGATGAATTTGGAAGAAAACTCATAGAGTGGTACCATTGGATCACATAAGACATAAGAGGGTTGGGGTTCCCGTTGGACCTCCTGTTGGTGTATGCTGGACAGAAATTTTACACAGAGAGCCTGTTCTGGGTCATACACTGGATGGATTTGGATGACATCACATCCCAATTTGCATGCAACAAAGGGGTGGAGATTATGGAAGAGAGAGTGTGGTTTGAACAAATAAGGTCAGTTACATAAAGAGTTTATCCAGTAGGCGCGGATATTATTTTAATCGATGTTACATAACGTTATTAACAATGTAGAAGTTATTATAAAATTGAATAGAAAGGAAAACTGGGGATTAGGGCTATTGGCGACATCCCAAAAATAAAAACCAGCCACCTATGAGTGTGTTGGAAGAGCTGCTAAGCTGCTAATTATTATTTAAATGTTGACAGTTACACATCTGGCCCGGGGGGGGCACATCTGGCCACATCTGGCATTTAAGGCCGCCTTATTCCCACAAGATTTGCACTGGGGAGTTTGGTTTCTGGGCAAACAAACAGCAACTGGTTTGGTCCTTCTAACAGTGCTATATTTTTGTGAATGATGTGTATGCATCAGTTATTTTATGCGGCCGCTTTATTCACAAAAATAGTATTAGAAGGATCAAACCTGTTTCTAGTTGATTACCCTGCAACCAAACTCCCCAGCCCATGGATAGGCTCCCACAACCAATCCGTGGGGTGGGGAGTTTAGTTGCAGGGGCGGCAGTCAGCACTTCTCTCCCTATGTCCCTTTCATGAGTAGAAGTCAGCAATACAGCTGCCTGCTGGCCGTATGTAGAACTCCGGCCGCATTGCATTTGTGGCCGGAGTTTTCAGCAATGTGTTACTGCGCATGCGCAGTACATGTGTTACGTAATCTATGTTACTTCTTGCAACATAGATTGCGTATACGCAGTCTTAAAGACCGCGTTCTGCATACAGCCCTGCATGTGTTTGAGCACAGATTGTTCACACATGCAGGATATCTGTATCATCTGCCATTTATATGCAGGAGAGGAAGGAGAAAACAGCAGATGATACAGATATCCTGCATGTGTGAACAATCTGTGCTCAAACACATGCAGGGCTGTATGCAGAACGCGGTCTTTAAGACTGCGTATACGCAATCTATGTTGCAAGAAGTAACATAGATTACGTAACACATGTACTGCGCATGCGCAGTAACACATTGCTGAAAACTCCGGCCACAAATGCAATGCGGCCGGAGTTCTACATACGGCCAGCAGGCAGCTGTATTGCTGACTTCTACTCATGAAAGGGACATAGGGAGAGAAGTGCTGACTGCCGCCCCTGCAACTAAACTCCCCACCCCACGGATTGGTTGTGGGAGCCTATCCATGGGCTGGGGAGTTTGGTTGCAGGGTAATCAACTAGAAACAGGTTTGATCCTTCTAATACTATTTTTGTGAATAAAGCGGCCGCATAAAATAACTGATGCATACACATCATTCACAAAAATATAGCACTGTTAGAAGGACCAAACCAGTTGCTGTTTGTTTGCCCAGAAACCAAACTCCCCAGTGCAAATCTTGTGGGAGTAAGGCGACCCTAAACACCAGATGGTGATGTGGCCCGGGGGGGGGGGGGAAGCACATGCCCCCCTGCCTCCCAGCCCAGCCCCCCAGTGACTTGACCTTGATCCCAATGTAATATACAGACTGCTTCCTAGTAAGTGCCATTTAATTTGCAGACCTCTTCATATTGACTGCAATGTAATATTCAGACTGCATCCTAGATAGACAAGCAGAAGGCACATTTTAAGAATGCACATCTAGCACAAAAACAACCCTAGAACATAATTGTTTTTATTTTAATCATAAAAATAAAAATGGTAGTTTTAAAAAATTCCACATAAACTAATCTGTCCAAAATTAATGAAATGATTAAAACAAAATTAAGTTTTAAAACTAAACCACAATTGTCATAGAATTATCCCAACAAAAGATATATTTACTATTGCTCTTTACAAAGTGGTCAGAGGATCTGCAAAATGACCTGGTGTTAAGGGCAATAGAGTCCTGGTTGGACCTCCTGTTGGTGTATGCTGGACAGAAATTTGACACAGAGAGCCTGTTCTGGGTCATACACTGGATGGATTTGGATGACATCACATCCCAATTTGCATGCAACAAAGGGGTGGAGATTATGGAAGAGAGAGTGTGGTTTGAACAAATAAGGTCAGTTACATAAAGAGTTTATCCAGTAGGCGCGGATATTATTTTAATCGATGTTACATAACGTTATTAACAATGTAGAAGTTATTATAAAATTGAATAGAAAGGAAAACTGGGGATTAGGGCTATTGGCGACATCCCAAAAATAGAAACCAGCCACCTATGAGTGTGTTGGAAGAGCTGCTAAGCTGCTAATTATTATTTAAATGTTGACAGTTACATCCAACTCAATGATAACTTAGAACCGGATTCACAGATACATGTGTAATAAGTAGGCAAATATCAGCATGTACGTTGTAAGGCAAAACCCTTGACACTCTCCTCGCATGGACGGATTTTTGGTGACTTACGACTTCATAGGGCAACCTTAACTCTACGGGCGTATTTACGTGCCTAAGTTGCATGGGTACGTGCGTACATTACTAACCGAGCCATTTAAAGGTCTCCTCCCACCCACTTTCGCGTAACTTTTCACATACGGAAGACAACCTCGGCCCTCCGTACGTATGTCACCAAGTACGATTTATTAATCCGTGAATAATGGACTTTCATGCCTAAATCCCACGTAACTTGCATCAAAAAGTTACTATGCATGCGCAGTTATTCCGATCCTAAAAATATGCACGAAAAACAAAGCAAAATCCTATCTGCAAATCCAGTCCTTAATAATTTAAAGATTTAAACCCGTGAAATGCCAGGTGGTTTAGCTAGACACTGACACCAGGTATTTTAAGCTAGACACTAGACAGTTCTGCCATTAAACTGTTGGTAATAGGTTTTGTATTAGAAGTGTTATACTTTATATTAGTAGCAAGAGTAGACCTTATCCCCAAAGTTATGCCCTTAGCACAGAAGATGTGGTTTAGTACACCCAAACCTTCAAAACCAAAACCTTCCTTTGCTTCAGAATACTGTATACAGTATGTACATGTATACATACATACATACATACATACATACATACATACATACATACATACATAATAAACTTATTATTTTTGTCTTGTTGCAAAATATTATCTTTTTAATTAATATGTCAATGATCACAATAAAATCTCCCCTGGAATAAATAAATGAAAAGTCTATATATCAAATAATGTTTCCTATTCTTGAAATGTTTATTTCCTTAAAACTGTAAAACAATTTCACATTATTTTGTCCTTCATGTACATGTTGCACAAGTTGCACAAGTTGTACAAGTTGCATGATAAACCAAGATGAGTTTGGATAATTTATTATTTGCATGCTTATTTTTATGTAAAACCGGTTCAGTCATTAATACCCTGAATGAATAATTATTTTGCATTTACATATAATGTGTTTTCCATTTAACCAGTGAAATACTATAACTTTATTATATTGTAGTCTCATCATTTACAAAGACAAAGTGTTTGGATGTTGGTGGCTCATTGTATTTCGTAGTTTATAATAAATGTACAGAACCCTGAAATACAGATTAGACAATCCATCAAAACTACTGAGGGCATGGTGTTTCTAAAAGCAATTTCAACATAAAGGTAATAACCACAAGATTTTGACCACCTACTCAGTTTTATATCTAGTGACATACACTGTCAAATGCAAAACTCATTAGCCTCCTGGGGGACTCAGGGAATAGTGGTCTTTTTAATTGGAAATAGCTCTCAGTCAGTGCTAAAATTGAATGTTGTAATGAAAAGGTTTCAGGAGTATTTTGTGATGTGTTTCATGGAAGAATCAAGCAATACTGTAGATACTGGTTTAATTTAAAGGAGCAGATTTTCGGCTAAGCATAGCACTGTGAAAATTGGATGGCCTTGTCTAGTTGAGAAGGCTAATAGGATCAAGAGAACTCTGCAGTATCCTATTTTGCTGTTGTCTCAAGTGACGTGGTTCATCATTGACACTATTGTCATTGAATTAGACACAGTTACCAAACAGTTCAGTGAATTTACAAGCCTTAAAAATAAAACAAAACACAAAAATAAAAACATATATCTGTTTTTGGTGTTTGCGGTTTACTTTTGAATTGAATAACAATGTACTAGATGCCAAATTCCAAATTGTTTTATGATTTCATTTGACATAAAACTGTTTTTAAAAATTTGGTTCAATATAAAACATATTTATTTCTTTGTTAGTCAGCAAAGTCCATGCTGATAATTGATGGGACTTGTAATATATCTTCTTTCAAAGATTCCTTTAATTTCCATGAAATCATAAGTTCCTTATAGTGTGTGTGTGTGTGTATAGACTGGCAAAGGGCCTGATCCAGAACAACGCACACTTGTGAGCAAATGCTGATCGTAATCGTAAAATTTGGCATGCGCCTAGTGACAATTTCTGGTAGTAACACACTGATTTTCGTAGCGGCGATTTGGGCGCCCGTATACTTTGCGTTTTTACCGACGAAGGGGCGTGTTTATAGTAGGAAGTTTGTATGGACGCTGGAGTTAAGGAATATAGGTGGGGGGAGCCATTTAAATTGTACAGTATGGGCGTGCTAATCGTCGTTAATACGCAATGAACGTACGGACGGCCGCGGGAACTAACACAAAAGTTAGGGTAGGGTTTGCCGAGCGTATGGAAGCTAAACTAGGTGCGAGCAAGGGGAGTGCGTATTGCCGTGCCTCGGTGGTATGTTCGGCGATAATACGCTACGCACATCAGCGTAGGTCTGGATCAGGCCCAAAGGGTGTAACTTAGCTACTTCTCTTATTTTTTCTATTCCATAAAACATTGCTATTTGTCACTATTATACAACACTTTCCATTAGTATTCATGAGTATTACAATCTACAATTTTAAACTATTATTTTACAAGATTATACTTTGACATTCTAAAATATTAAGGTTTTTGAACTATGTTCTAAAGTATATTCAGTATAGAAATATTTAGTGGTTGCATGGATGGTCCTCTAAGAATCCCAAGGTTATATATTACCTAATAATTTCCAACAATACATTTAACTAAGAATTAGGCACCTAAATTATATGTAGTACAAAACTCAAGGACAATGTAGTGTGGTAAGAAATATTAAAATACAAAAATAGCTAGAGGATGTAGGAGCTGTCTTATAGGTATACCTTATAGGTATGTCTTCTAACAATTCTTAGTAAATCCCAAATATTATATGTCTCACAGATGTCTTTCTGCTGGGCAGGCCATATGCATCTGAAATGTTGCAGCTAGGCCTGCCATATGTTTCCATATGTCTGCCCTGTCTAAAGCTTATGTATTGTATATATTTGTCATACCCACTCCTCCTTATTCACATTGGGCTGGATCCAGACATAAGAAAGAAATTAATAGTATAAAATATAAATATATCAGGATCAATTGCGCTCTAGCACTGCAGCCAGGCCGAGGGATAGAAAGAGGATCCTACACCCTCTAGAAATAAATAGAATAAAATATGGTATAATCCCTCGATTAGGCGCTGTGTAACTATAAAAAAATAAATAAATAGAGAGAGGTCGGGCGTGCAATCTTCTAAAAAAATTAACCACTGTCTCTTTAAGAAGTCTTAATAATAAAATGAACACTGAATCGATCATTCATTCCTCCATATTGCACATAAGTAGAAATCAAAAAAGAGAGAAGGAACAATTAAGTACAATATTTATTATATACCAAATACTGGCATCCAAACACTTAGCCAGAGAAATATGTAAAAAACAATAGTATAAAACAATAAAACCTGAAGGATCCAGAAGGAAACCTTCTAAAGATTGAGGACACCCCCTAGCAAGAGTAACTCGTACCCGGCGTGCAGATGCAGATGAAATATAAAAGTCCCGTCACCGATGCGGAGGACGCAAGAAGCCAGGGATCCGTGCAAGGTGGTAAGTACAGAAAGCAGTCGGGATGCTGAGATCGTCCGAAGGTAGAGGAACACGCTGTAAAGTCCAGGGGCTACCTGCTGTCGCGTTTCGAGGGACGAAGCCTCTTTTTTAAAGTGGTAACATATTTCTCTGGGTAAGTGTTTGGATGCCAGTATTTGGTATATAATAAATATTGTACTTAATTGTCCCTTCTCTCTTGATTTCTACTTATGTGCAATATGGAGGAATGAATGATCGATATATATCAACTATCAACATATCCAGCTATTTTTTAAAGATACAGCGTTCCTTTTATCATTAAGACTTCTTAAAGAGACAGTGGTTAATTTTTTTAGAAGACTGCACACCCAACCTCTCTCTATTTATTTATTTTTTATAGTTACACATCGCCTAATCAAGGGATTATATTTTATTTTAAGAAGGAAATTGTAATTTAGAGAGAAAGGTTACACATGGTGAAAACCATGTTGATTTCAGGGGGAGTCAAGATAATTGTATTCTTTGCATGCAGAAATATATCTTTGAATTGCTTACTGCACTCAAATACTGACCAGCTTTACTAATTACACTGTTATTTAGACTTGGGATAGGAAACATCGACTCTCAACACTAATACTATTTGCAACTGATGAAATATGACTTCCCTAATATCAACATGGTTTAAGTCTGGATGCAGCCCATTGTCTATTTTAAACTTTAATACCCAACTATTGACTTTCCTTGAACCCAAACAATAAGATTTGTCAGTCATTTTATTTAATCTATGTTGCAAATGGGGTCTGTGAAAAAAAAATCTGACTTTAAAATCTAGTTATTTAACAGTGTGGCCATATAATCAGTTCATATTTATGTCCCACTGTAACACCCAGAGATTGAGACAGAGTGCTTCCTTACAACATAACTGCAAAGTAAATTAATGGTAATGTGCACCTTTCCTCCACTATGGTGTTCCTATGGGTGTGGGTCCCAGGAAAGAATGGCCCTATTTCGATTGCATATGCCTCAATGATGCATAGTAATCAATCCACAGAACACCGAACTTTCGGTGCTCCGAAAGGTAAGTCAAAAACTACCCCAACCCTTCCCCTAATTCTAATCCTAACCCTACCCTTCCATTACCCTAACCTTCCCTTCCCTGCAGCCTGACCCTAACCCACCATCTCCCGCAGCCTGACCCTAATTCTCCCTTCCCTGCAGCCTGACCCTAACCCTCCCTCTCCCGCAGCCTGACCCTAACCCTCCCTCCCTTTCAGCCTGATCCTAACCCTCCCTTCCCAGCAGCCTGACCCTAACCCTGGCGAGGTTACTCACCTTTCCTGTGGTGCGGGTCCTGCGTTAGAAGCGGCGGCATTTCACCCATTCTGAAAAAAAAATTCTAAACTGGGGGGTTATTTGAAATAGGGACATCCGAAAAGGAACTTTTGGATGTCCCTATTTCAGAAATAAGACTTTATAACCGGTTGCTATTAACCCTAGACCTACATATACATTCATGAATACATATACAATTATATTATGTGAATGCTGGACAGTTTTACATTGCTAATATTTTCAACCATACAAATGGTTAACTTAAAACAATACTAATAACCTTTTTTTTTTTTTTTTTTAACCTTCCAGTTTACTTTGCTTCTACTAGCTGTACTACTTCTATATGCATATCTGCATACATTACTTCTGTATGCATACAGTAGCTGTGTGTCATGATGACTCAGAACTTCAGAACTTTTATTCAGAGATATTTTACTACATTGCATAAGGTACAGTTTCTAACCCACCCCGCACACTTCACCAGAGCCCTCTGCAAAGCCAGAAATAGTTGGCTGCTTGGGATCTGTAGATCTCAGTCCTTATAGAAAGCCACTGGTAGAATACCAATATGTTCTGGAACAAGCTGTTCATGTACAGAAATTTCCAAGTGTTGAACATTACTGGTGAGATAACCAGAGAAAGAAGCGTTATATCCCAAAGCAATGCATGTAGTGGATATGAAGAGAAGGCTGGAGTCAAAACTAGGCACATTTTCGATATTAGTCATGATTAGTCGTGATTCATACTTCTTGATACGGAAGTAGACTTACGCAAGTCATTTGTGTAAGTCACATTCACATGTAACATCGGCGCACGTAGATGTTCCATGAAAGGGGCCGGCATTGAAGTTATGCATGGCTAAACCCCATTGTACAGACGGGGTTAGCCATGCAAATTAAGGGGAGTCACATGAGCAGTCAATAATAGCATATGTAGTCAAAAATAGCACATGTGTGCAAGAACGTAATGTAATAGTACAACAATTATGTAAAAAAAATAATAATTTACAACAGCTTATTTGAAACCTGCTGCATGCACTCATCTGCTATTCTGTTTAACAGTATATCAATTACCTTACATATTACATTAAATTCCTAAGTTGTTTTATCATAAATATATACCTATTACTTTCACACATTTATGTTACAAATTTTTGTAGACTAAAGAGGTACAGTCAGGTCAATGCTTATGAAGAACATATAAGTAAACTGTAATTTAATTAAGATGTAATTTAAAAATAAAAAAACATGAGCAACTGAGAACTATAAGCTACATATCACACACCTGATACTACAATCCATGGGTCATACAGAAATGTTAAAATATTCTACATAAAAAAAAAATACACACACACACACACACACACACACACACACACACACACACACACTGTTTTTCAACAGATGTTCCCTTTATATTGTCCTTTTTATAAGTACTACTTTGAAATGCATTAGAAGCAGTGAACTGCAATTGTGAATTTCATCTGAAACCATATAACCCAAGGTCAACCTGGAGGCAAAATATGTCAATGGAATTTGCAGGGTCCTTCAGGAAATGTGACAGAAAACAGTATAGAGCTTAGAGGTTGAAATGTAAAAAGTCATGTTTCCATTTAATCCATCAAAGTAAATGTGACCTTTCCTTCAGGTATTATAAATTATATTTATTTGTCTTATTGTATTTAACTTTAAACTGAGAGTATTATACCAAAATCACAGTTAACGTGTGCTGTCGCTTAGTCTGTCATGGCTTTAAATAAAGTCAAGCACAACATTGAAAAAAAAGGTTGCAGGTCATTTATTGAACTGATAGCACATTTATTGGACTAACCAGTTACTTTTAACAATAATATAATATTAAAGAAATATTAAATCTGGTAATCCCATCAGTTATAGAGGGGGGGGGAAACTTAATCATCAATATAAGTATATTCTGCTCAAACTCAATTAATAATGCGGTAGGAAAAAAAAATTCATAAACAAGTAAACAACAAGAAAAACAAAATATCTATATAATTTATTTTAAGAAATGTATATGTTTTGGATTAAACTGGAAATGTGAACAGTAATATTTAGAATGAAAGCTGGGTGTTTAAGATAAAATTGGACTTCATTAAAAGTTTGTAGAGATGGGGGGACAGAAACATAGAATCATAATAAGTGATGGCAGATGATAGCCATATTGCCCATCCAGTTTTTCATGTTGCTTTATTATCACCTCAGATAAGAGATTATTTCGCTACCTGTTTAGTAAAGTAAAGTAATTTTTCTGCACATTTCCTTTAAACTTACCACCCTCCAATTTACATGCATGCTCTTGTGTTTTAGTATATTTTTTCCTTAGTAAAGGAAGCAAAAAAGGGCAGCAGAGTAACATATTTTTGTCTCATAATCTACTTTAATGAATTGCTTTGGAGGGGTTCCGATACTGTAGGAGCTCATATCTAAGTACTTTTTTAAACTTCTCTCCTTCTCCATTTGTTATGTTCAGTTAATTTTTCCACTGTTCTAAGAATTTCCCCTATTGTTCCCAATATATACTTTATCTTATTTTTATTACTCTGTTCTTTTATACGCCAGTTCCATGTGTCCTGTCTCTTATAGCTGCTTACTGTCTCTAAAAATTGGGTAACAAGATAACTGCCAATCATCAAACCTCATTAAGATAACAGAAAGCCGTTCAGGCCTGAAGGAATATAAATGACAGTCTGCCTGTCCTCTGCAGCAGTCAGTCGAGGCTAAGGGGGAAGGGGGGGGTGAGATAGCTAGTCAGGACAGGTGAGCTCTATGGGGAGGGGATTAGGGGTCTAAATAAGGGGTTTTAGAAGCTTCTGGACTCTTATCCCTGGTGATTTTCCCTCCCTCCCTTCCCATTGTTAATGTGTGTTTTTTTTAAAACCTGCAATTTTTCTTTTCAGAATAGGTGGGAATAGGTTGGTGGCGGGGCGGGGCAACAGTTATTCAAGGCGCTGGTTCAGGGCATTTATTAAGGTATGGATCAGGATGGACACACCCCTCAATATATAGCTGGCAGTCATGCCAAGGTGGCTGGGTCCTGGTATGCCTCCCTGAGTGGTCGGGTTGGTGATTCATGTATAAGGTCTGAGTTTTGTAGGGCTAATGTCAAGCTTTGGCGATTTATTTTGTTCTAGAGGTGAGAAATGTGACACCCTGTGATAGTGGGTTAGCACACTGTTATATCTGTCAGATTTTCAGCAAATTTTGTGGCCTGTCCTTGCCTCCAACTCTCCAAACACATCTTAAGTTTTAATGATTTTATACTCAGCAGATCAAATCCAGAATTCCGATGATGGATCTCCACTGTATTTAGTGGCCAGTAGGCTACTCTCCTTGCACACATGGAGTTACTGGGCTGTATTCAGAGATCCGTTTGAAAAAAAGTAAGCAATTATATGCATTGAGGTTGCAAGGCAACTCCCATGACACTCCCCTCACATGGACGGGTTGACGGTGACTTACGAGTGCCTCGACCACCATCTTTAAGTGTGCATTTCTGAGCGTATATTACGTCCGTATGTGCGTATCTAACTAATTGCGCCCTCACCGCACCCTCAAACGGTCACTTAAATGCCCCTCCCACCCACTTACATGTATCTTTTTCCGGGTTGGATTATTACCACACCCCTCTATACGTATTTTCTCATGTGCGATGCACAGGTCCATGCCTACAACGTAGATTGTGTAAATTTAGTTCCTACGCATTCGCTGATCCTAAAAATATGCACGGAACTTCCAACAAAAACGGGATAGTCCCCCAAATAATCCCCTCATATCTCCCCTCAGCCTCCAAATAATGGCCCTCATGCCTCCCCTCAGCCTCCAAATAATGGCCCTTATGCCTCCCCTCAGCCTCCAAATAATCTCCTCATTCCTCCCCTCAGCCTCCAAATAATCCCCTCATATCTCCCCTCAGCCTCCAAATAATCCCCTCATGCCTCCCCAGCCTTCAAATAATACCCTCATGTGTCCCCTCAGCTTCCCAGCATCCCAATAATCCCCCTGTTTTACTTACCTTACCTTCTTTTTCCTTCTGTGCTACTTAGCGGCGCTCCCTCTCTGCTCTGGATGACGCTGACGTGACCTGAGGTCGCGCCAGCGTCACACTGAGCTGTGCGGTCTAAATAGCTGTTCTGACACCTGTGACTGCATTTGAGTCTGGATTGGGTTCATTTCCATGAGCAAGCCCATTCCTCCATTCCTTTCCCCAATGAAATGCACCTCTGAACATAAGCGCTCACAGTAGTGATTTGGGTTTGGATCGCTGAAATTCTGTAATTATTTGTTTTGGGTAAAAGCAGCAGTAAAGATTATGTCCTTTATTTCTATAGCAGAGCAGAAGCAGAGAACAAGAGAGGAGTCTCTATGAAAAATAAGTGGAAAGGGGACCAGAGAGAAGATGGGTTAGAAGCAAGTGTGGTTCTGGATCTCCCCTGGATCAAAGCAGATAGCAGATACTACATGTTGACCATGCAAATGATAGAGTACAAAAATATGTCAAAATTCACAATAAACCAAAAAAAAGACAAAGTACAATTTTCAAAATGGTAACATCAGTCTAACAGTATGGGTGAACCAGAACAAGGAAGATTTAGTTCCACCTCCACACTTCAATTTGTCACTGTATCAATATACACAGTAGGGAACTGAGAGATTCATTAGTCACCCTGTTGTTTTAATTTAATGAACACTCCATAACATAGCTGTACATAGTTCTACATAGATCTATATGGCATGAATTATATAGTTAATTATTTAAAATTTCATCTAAAGTTATTAAGAATACATCTGAAATGGATATATATTAAATGATAGCTTATTTTATAAAAAATTATAAAAATAGGAGGGCGTGGTCTGACCCTTGGGTGTGTTGAGAAGGAGCTCTGTGACATAATCAATAAAAAAACCATGAAACCTTTCCGGCACATAACCCACTACTGCACTAGGACACTTAACTCCTCCCAGAACCCGAACTGCGGTGGCCGTATGTCCTCTCAGCGGCTGTCTGGTGGTCCACAGAGATGACATGCCCTTTCCACCTCAGGCTCGGCCTGGCTGTGAGACATATTCTCATCCACTTTCTCTGGTGGGGGGTCTCTGGGTGAAGACTTGGGGAGCCACGTGCACCATCTTCTGTGGCAGGCACAAGAGGCTAGGTTACGGACACCATTTTCCTCCCTTCCCACGTGGTACTGGGATAGTCTGCAGACACCAGAGCTTCAGTCTGCAGTTCAGAACTAGGTCACCCAAGATAAACCCAGCTCCTCTCCTCCTCACCTGACTCATCAGGTGGAGGAGCTTAGTCAGGGGGAGGAGTCAACACTGATTGTGGAAGCAGGGCTACAAAACAGGGGACTGCTCCCTGCAAAGTCGGGTCAGTGCCTCCCTCCCTCTCTCTGTATCCCCCCTTCCCCTGAGGTTGGTTAGTGCTTAGAGGGATGAAGAGGTGAAAAATGAGGCCCCCTATGGGGGGAATCTATGGCTGGCATTCTCTCCATACCCATCCCTAGATTGCAATTAAAGGCCACACTGGATGCAGATTTAAAGACACAGACAGGTACTTTCTTTTAAGCTGTCTAACCGCAAATTCTGCACCAACTGCCTACTTTCTACTTTGAACCAAGGTGAAATACCATAAAGGATAACCAGGGGTCTCAGCTTGAAACCTTTTTATACTATACTATACTATACTATACTATATTCCATTCAATTCCACTGGTTCCACCAGATGGTAACACCATTGCCTATTTTGGATTACCACCAATTTACTGGTATTGGGGTAGAACTCCGCAATACATTTCCTCGCGTAGCGCATTTACGCGTACGTACCTTCTATACACTCACCTTGGCACACCCCTTAAATGTACGTATTTTGTTCAAGATCCACTTTCCAAACCCTACCTTAACTTTTGCCAACGTAACCGATGTCATCCGCTTACGTACGTATGTGCAACACGTATTTACGCAGCTAAGCAGGCCTATACTAAACACTTTAAATACAAACCCCCTGCCTACATAGCGTATTTCAGACGTATTTTAGAGTCACGTAAAATTGGCATGCCCATACGTAAGGATTTACGTGACACATACGTGAATAGCCCATACGTTCACATTTACGCTACGTTACAGAGCTTATGTTTTATGGTGCACATGCGCAGTACTTTCTAAAGTGCGATTTTACGTCTCCGCCACACGTAAATTCGCTCACAAGCGTTGTTCTGGATCTGGCAAATTGTCTGAACTTCACCTTCTACATTCTTGCAAACCTCTGCTCAATTGCAACTTACACTTAATAGCATCACTGGAACTCTGGGCTCAGGTGCCTGGACCCTTCCTCCCAGTGATCTCTAGGTTGATCTTATCTATAAGGCCCATGTAGCCTGCACAATGCCTTCATACTAAAAGGGAGACAGCGGCTCCAAATAAAGATATAAGATGCAAACCTGATCACAACTATATCTATCTCTACAACTCTTCTACTTCTGCCTTGTTATGATATAACCCTACGGTCTCAATCCATTGATGTGGAAAAAAGGGTGTGGAAACAGAAAAGATGGTAGGGACATGACTTCTAGGCTACCGAGACGCAGAGTGACATATCTATATGTCATATCTATATAATTAAAGTTGTTAATGTTGCTTCTGTTCTTTTAACTACTTTAACAGTCAGGTTAATATTGTTCTTCATGTTATTAATAGTCTTGGTGTCAATTTTGGATCGCCTTTACCCCTGTTATGTTGTTTACTGGCTTTGAATTTGCACCTGGCTCTAGTAGTAGTGACCATGGTGCAAACAGTCAAACCACACCTCGGGCCTGATCT
>WWET01000794.1:458575-502558 GCA_011038615.1 Limnodynastes dumerilii | reverse complement strand
ATCAATTCAATCAGGGACAAGGATCCGCACTCAAATGTCCTATAATGTTTAGCAAATGCGCCGCTGTAAAAAGTCATATATAGAATAATAGGATTTGTATATTATATATCAATCAGGGACAAGGATCCGCACTCAAATGTCCTATAATGTTTAGCAAATGCGCCGCTGTAAAAAGTCATATATAGAATAAGGTAATAGGATTTACCAAAAGCCAGCACCCATTCAAAAATAGATAACAATACCACACAGTGGGTGTTCCATAAAGATAATGGGGTAGATCCAGAACTCCGCTTCCAGTCCGTTTACTAGCATTGCATATTTTCGCAAGCATACCTTTTAAACACTCCCCTAGGCACACACCTTGAATGTACGTGCTTTGACTGCTTTCCGCTTTTCAAACCCTACTTTAACTTTTGCCAGCATAACCGCTCACGCCCACACACGTACATATAGGCAGCGAGGAGTTACGCCGCTAAGCATGCCCATACTGTACGATTTAAATGCAAACCCCCGTCTACATTGCGTATTTTAAGCGTACTTATGGCTAACGTAAAATTGGCACGTCCCCTCGAACAAATTTACGCTACTGATACGTGAATGGCCCATACGCTCACAGTTACTTTATGTTACGTAGTGTATCATCTGTCGTGCGCAGTACATACCAAATCGCGGTTTTACATATCAGCCAGGCGTATATTCGCCTGGAAGCATTGCTCTGGATCTGCCCCAATGTAACTTTATTATATTCGTATCCACAACAAAAATAAGGAAAAGTCAAAAATAACTAGATATGAAGTCCAAAACAGCACCAGAAAAAAGGAAAACAAAAACTAAAAAAAAGAGATAGATAAACGGTGAAATGTGCATATATAAACTTGAGGAAAATAACCAGAAACATATTAATTTTCAGCCAAGAGTAAAGGCAGAGCAAATATAAAGTTCCTGTAGATCACGGTTAAGCATAGGCAGAAAACATCTTACATGTCCCGAAGAGCAGAGAGTGCTCCCGACAGCTGTTTCGGTGTACAGCAGTACACCATCATCAGGGGAGTCCAACTGGCAAGTAAATAGGCTGCAAATTCATACCACATTGACTTTATTTTTCTGGGGATCTTTCTAACCCTTCTGATACAAAGGTCTGTTGCCGTTAACTTTAAAAAAATCTCCACTGTTCCTGAAATCCTTTCATGTGCCTTTACTCTGCCAATAAATCACTTGCACATTTACCCATTTCCACAAAACCAGCCTTCCTAAAGTCTAGCACCCTTGTTTTTGTGTGGTTTGTATCTCTCTCAGTCATTATTCTAAAACCATACTGCTTGATGATTACTGCATCCAAGGTTCTCACACACACTTCTGAGATTCTGTCACCATTTGTAGGTACCAAATTGAAAATTGTCTCCTTGCGAATGGGCTCCCTTACCAATTGCTTAAGGGATGCTCCCTGTAATGATTTTTAAATGTCCCCACTAGTGGAGCTTGCAGAAGACTCAGCCCAGTTTACAACAGGTAGAAATTAGGTTAAAATCTCACATGACAATATGAAAATGTCCATTTCCTCATTTTGTCCTGGTGGTCTATAGATATTACTCCAGTACAAAGATATATTTTTTATTTATATGTTCTGTGATACAGGGTTTAATGGTCTGTTTGAGGCAGTAGAACTGCCAAAGTCTGTCACTTCATTCATCGGGAAATACTAAGGAAGCAGCTGTTTAGTCTATATTTTGAGGGCCTGGACCATGATACATAAGTCTGATATCATAGCACATCCTGCGTGCCTTCTAACTAAACACACTTATATAAGAAGCGTATATTAATGTGACAATCAAGACTTGAATGCACTGCTGCAATTGCCTGTGATTGAAACGGGCATTACATGGAGTGAAGGAGGTAATCTTTTGTGTGGGGATTGGCAGAGGATTCTGAATAGAATTTTTTTAAAAGATATGATTAAGACAATACTGTTTGTTTACTTTATTTGGCTACAAGGGGAAAGCACCCCAGTAAGAAGCCAGGAACTGGTAGGTAGTCCATGTTGGAGAGTTATAAAGGGGTGCCAGTACATTGGTTTTGCATGATGCAATGGTACTTTTTAACTCAAAAACTTTTTGGTGGATTATTAAATTTTCTTAATTGTATTTAATTTAATCCTTTATATTATATCACTGCCACCAAGGGAACATTTTCTGTCAGGGTGTATTAAGGGCATTCCTTGATACCTAATCAAAATGTAAATGTAGTGGCTAAAGGCCTTGTTGTAGCTCATGTAGCCAGGAGCTATGGTGCTCAGAGCAAATACCAGAAACAGTTATTAAACCAGAACTTATATCCTCTACAGCACAAAACAATGTGACTTTTAGTGCTTTGATTAAAATCCAATTTAAAACCAAAAGTGTTTCAGTAATGCAAGGTTTAAATAAATAAATAAATAAATAAATACATACATACATACATAAATGTAATTTAAATAAAAATAATAAAAAACATCTAATATCAGTTCCCTAAATAAACCTAATTATATTTGTTCAGATTATAAATGGGGAAAAAATAGAAGCAGACTAAATTATTCTGAATGAAAATAGTTATGTTGGCTGTCTGTACAATGTATTTATTTACTTTTTCAAGCATTACTAAGGCAGATTTCGGGAATTGAAAGGCTTACCATCATTACACTAAGAATAGGAACTATATTTATATACTCTGTATCTTGTGCATATTTATAAGGAACATCCCAATAATAAACTAAATCACATATTTCTGGGTGTACTGACCTTTAACATTCTACTTGTAAGTGGAGGTAATTACTATGCTATTATATAGTTAAAATGCTAAAAGCTACATTTGATCATTTGTAAAATGGAAAGTTATGATTATAAGGTCAAAAGTAAATTGAAAGCACTTATAATACATTTGCTTCAGTAAAGAACAAATGTTTATCAATGCAAAATTCATAATGTGTTTACTTTTGAATTATACACAAGAGAACATTTTCCAAATAAATATTTCATGCTTGTATATGACTCCCTTTCCACTCAATGATAAATGTAAACATGTTTTAACAGTGTCCACAGCAATGGCAGTGTTCTATGTCAGTTACAAACATACTATTTACTAGTATCATAAATAATTGTATATTTAAGTTACAAATAAAAAAAAAATTAAAAAGTAAATAAATACACAAACAAAACTGTCTATAATTAATGTTTAACAGCACAAAATAAAAAAATGTGAAAACAGGCAACACTCAGCGTAACATCACAGCACACCCCCGACACTCCCCCTTGTTCTAACGTATTAACACTCTCTTACGCCAGCTGAAGGCTACCCTAACTTCAGCCGGTGTAAGCAAGTGTTAATACGCTGGGACGGCGGCGCATGCCCTGCGAATGCGCAGATAGTTTTTACAGCCGATCTTACACTTGCGCTCGGCGTTTTATCGCCGACAAGCGTTGGTCTGGATCAGGCCCAATGGACGACAAGGTAATTACGTACAGCACGTATGTAATTTCTCTGCATGCGCACAACCTTCTTACGATGCTGTAAGGGTCGGCATACGTAACGTATGTTATGTACGCCGGCTCTTGCAAGAAAAGCTGTCCCCCCCATTACGAATGTCGTAGATGTGGTAATGAGGGGACGAGGGGGGGGGGGAAGCCTTACGATCGCATACGTGATCGTAAAAGTTAAGGTAGGAATCTGGACACGTAAGTGTCCAGATTTACTACTGAGAGCGAGGAGTGCATGGGACGTGCACTCCCTGCTACGAGGACGGCTGTAATGACCTTGGGTGCCCGTAATTCGCCCGTAGGTCTGGATCCGGCTTATTGACTCAGCCAGATGAGCTTTGAGCTTCTCTTCAAGCAGGTATACATAGACATGTACACAGGCACATCATCTGATCCATCAACATTATTAGCAGCATAATCCATACCATGTTCTTTGGATTGATATACTGATAGGCGCCGAATTGTACAGTAGCAGGTTCAGTCATTCTCCCTGTATCACACACTTTATTAGTTTAGAGCTATAGATTGTCTAAAACTGGATTAGATTGAGCAACATGAAAAACTCAGTAGATTAAAATAGCAAAGGAATTAATATTGATATATGATTTTCACAAATTGCATCTTCTGTAGAAACTTTAGTAAAGACAGAGATGACCCATCATACAGTGACATATAGAATATATCTAATCATTGTTTTTCGTGACATAGAACATACCTAATCATTGTTTTTTTTCTTACATTTTATTAGTTTTTAAGTTTTGTATTTGAGAGTAAATCGGACCTAACCTATACTCAGTGAAATGAATTGAACATATGCTATCAGAGTTTGTTATGAGTTGAAAAATATTGGTGCAAAGAAACATTACATAGCTTTTGTTGGAGTGAATTGGCTGTCCTGTCTTTTTCACAGCAGGGACAGTGGACAGCACAGTAGAAGGGGAGGGCTCTCCTGCTGTGGAAGCATTCTACCATCCATCAGGCAACGGAGGCTTTAAAACACAGCCTCTGGATCTCAGAAGTTCATCATATGCAGTGTCATGACATCTTTACATTGTGCTCTGTTGTGAAATATATCCTGAGGCTCAATTAAAATCTAATAGAATGAGCACCTAAAAAGTAGGGTTCTGCCTCTAGCGCTGACATCTGGCCCTTCTATGCAAATGCCAGCAGCCTAAGCCTATAGATTTCTGCAAAAGTGTGATATGCAAGACATACATCACTGTGAAATGCAACAAATGCTTTAACAGTAAACACATGTCCCTGCTTTGGTGAAATCTTTTTTTCAGAAAATACAATGATGCTGATATTAAGTTTTCAGATATATATATATTTTTAATAATAATTTAGTTATATTTTTTACTGTTATATATCAATGCTAAATTATTTCATGAAGCAATTTTCCTGTATACTTTCCACAACTGAAATACAGGTTTCTTGTTCTTGAACATTATTGTTTTCAGCTATAAAGATTTTTTTATATGACAAGTGAGGCAAGACATATGTATCCAAACTAAGAAATAACCAGTACACTTTAATAAACATTTATGCACCATAATGTTTGTAAGAAAACATTGGTTAATCATAATAATGCTTAAAATATTATTGTTTTTCTTAAAATGTTATTGCTTTAGATATGTAATTTTAATACCACACTCTAACCTTGAACTTCTTGGACAAAGCTGAGTTTATGAACTAGCAAAAACCTTTTTCATAAACCATTAAAATTTTTTGATGTGCTTAAATCTTACTTTTTGCACTTCTCATATCTATAAAAGTAACAATAAACTCTGTACCCAGTTTTAGTTAAAAGCACCTTGTTTGTATAGAAATAATGAACCTGAAACAGAGGTCTTGGACAGTGGATGTGCAAATCCACTGTCCGCATTGCAAACATCCTTTCGTATATCAAATATAAAAAAGGTGCATTCATTTGCAACATGCTAAGGGATGCATATAGGCAGCAGCTGCAAGGTTTACTGGCAGCAGCCTATAGTAGTTTGAATAGTACAAATGTGTGGGCTTCATTTTAGTGGCATGAATAATACTCTACCATTTTGTGTTACATTGTTTAACTCAGAATTATTGAAGGCGTTAATGGTTTTTCTAGGTGAGTCGGCTCTCAGTTAAATATCACGTAATATATTACCCAAAATAGAGTCTCTGTTAATTTAATGTTAGGGGGCCTAATTCACAGTTAAGTTGGAAATAAGTACATGCAGAAATATACACTTAAGTGGCAAAGCAACTCCCATGACACACCCATCGTTCTTATCTTCACTGATTTTTGCGTCCATAGGGCTACCTGGGTGTAGGTCCCCGGAAAGAACGGCCCTATTTCAATAGGACTGTTTTCTCCCAGTCAGTTTACCTTCCATGCAGCCTGACCCTAACCCTCCCTCCCCTGCAGCCTGACCCTAACCTTCCATCCCCTGCAGCCTGACACTAACCCTTCCACCCCTCACAGCCTGACTTTAAACCTGGAGAGATTAATCACCTTTCCTGTGGTCCGGATCCTGCGGTAGTGCTGGCGGTGTTTCCAAAACAGAATGGATGAGTATGTTGATCGGGCAGGGCATTCAAAGGGGTATTCAAAATAGAGACATCTGAAAAGGAACTTTTGGATGTTCCTATTTCGGAAATCAGGCATTCTATGCAGGGACTGCAACCGGGGCTACCTTAACTCTCTGTGTGTATCCTTGTGCAGATTTTGCTAAAGTACATTCATACTTTGCACCCTCCACCCACCTTTCTTAACTTCCTACTTACAGATTAATGGCATGCCCCTCCTTATGGATTTAAAGGCTGTACCAGAGCTAATTGACTTTTCGTATATTTAAAAACATAAATTATATATCGAAGAAGTCAGAACACCGAAACTAGTTTAGGCGGACCTTAGCTCTAGGATTACGGATGCTCTAACTTTCGAACAGTGTGCTTCTTCTTTGGGACGCTGAACAGCCGGCACTCTACACTAACATCCGGATGCAATATTGTATTATTTCTGCCATACCTTTTGATCGTTCTGGTACGTGGGTACTTTTTATTCCTTTGCAAATAAATGTGAAATACTGCACCATGAAGTGCCCTCTTTTCATCTCTATGCTTTAGATCTTTGAATTGTCCTGCTGGGAAACGGCTTGCCTAAGGAGGAGCTGCATCTGCTAAGCTGCGGTCTGGTGCCTATTAAAACTGTGAATACTCCATATAAATCATTTGAGTTTATATGTTGAATGCTGAATAGTGACCTTCTACTACTACCACTTACTGCCATTTACAATTGAGCACAGCTAATCCTTTGTATATATATATATATCATTAATAAAATCTGTCTACTATTTTTGCCATATAGTGATGGTGTGCTTTATATAAATTGTTGAACAAGATATACTGGTGACCTGTAAATGCTGATAACTGAATATAATAAATACAGTGTTGAGAAACTGATCCGTAGAAAATAGCAGAGATCCACTGCCGGCAGGGAGCCTCCCAGCAATCAATTAAAAGGGGCCAGAATGGTAGGTAGTTCATTGAAGATTTACCACTGTGAACCTCATAGCGATAATTGTAATCCCAAATTGCTGGTAGACTGGAATAATGATAATAATCAGTAGTGAAAACAGCAGTCAATGAACTTTTTGTTATAGATGTTAGAACCGGTAAGTGATTCAAACACCAGCAAAGCATTTGAGCCGCAGTAGTATAGTTGGTAGATGTAGTAACCTAGGGCCTGATTCAGACTTAAGAAGGTGCTTAAAAAGTCACTCCTGGGCTAAACCCTGTTGATTGCAGGGGAGTCATATTTCATCTGCTGCAAACAGTATTAGATTTGAGAGGTTATGTTTCCTATCCCAAGTCTAAATAACAGTGTGATAGTAAAGCTGGTCAGTATCTGTGTGCAGTAAGCAATTTAAAGATATATCCCTGCATGCAAAGAATACAATTAACTTGGCTCCCCCCTGAAATCAACATGGTTTAGCCCTTGAGTAACTAAATTCATGCACTTAATAAGGTCTGGATCCAGCCCCAAATGAGTAAGCTCAAATCTTGACCTTAGCTGCTACTGTGCACATCGCAGTGGAGATGAGATGCTGCAGCATCCTAATTCCTGTATGACTGAGGGGAGACTACTCCCTTTCCTCATATAGAATTACAAGTTCACCCCCATGTAAAATGGGAATGATGCAGAAATAAGATTTGTATTTAAGGGCTTAACCCAACCCTTACTGTGCAATTACCGTCAAATCCCTCCCCCTTCCCACTTTGCATACTTACTGTTACACTACCTGGTCCCTGTTGGACGGTCAGTAAGAGAATTTTTTACCAGGATACTGGATATATTGAAGGTAAGTAGGGAGTTTAGTTTTCACATATCCTTGTGTTATACCTTGAATTAAAGGGGATAACTAATGATTAGGGGTGTTCTCTTTTGGAGTTGTTCTATTATCTAAGTATAAATTAGGAAGAATGGCAGAAGTACCAGTATCAGAACCACAACTAAATCATTTTGTGCCAAGACCTCAATTCAATGCAAATTAACATTAAGGGCCAGATTTACTAAGCTGCGGGAAAGGAAAAGTGGATATGTTGCCCATAGCAACCTATCAGATTCTAGTTGATATTCTGTAGTATGTAATAGTAAAGTAAGATCTGAAATCTGATAGGTTGCTATGGCCAACATCTCCACTTTTCCTTTCCTGCAGCTTAGTAAATCTGGTACTTAATGTTAATTTGGATAGAATTGACGTGTCAGCACTATTTACTGTGAACTTAGATGACCTAATCCCAATCACACATTATACACTGTAGTAGAATGAATTTACTTTATTTCTCCAAGAATCTCTGACAGTATATTTTTTTGAAGATGAAAACTCAGATATACCATACAAAACTACTTTTCCTCTGTATTTTAAGCTATAAAGTTATAACTACTTCTGTTGATAAATTTGACTTACACAGATTTCTGGAAAAACTTAGCAAATACCAATTAGACCATTGGCAGAAGAAATTTGTTTGTTTTAACACTTGGTTGTTTGTGGTCTTCTTTTGTTAGTAACAATTTATTTATTTGATACAACCTTCCAACTTAAAGTTAAGGTCAAGAACGTGGACTTTGTGTCCTTTTTTTGAAGAAATGCCATTCTTTCTAGATGTACTTACTTCCATGATATTTTGTGTTGACAGCATCCCGTTATTAAACTATCCTAGTGTCCTTGTGCTGAAGCGAAAACCATTGATTTGTTTAGTGTATTAATGTCTACCCTTTAAATGACATGCAGACATGGCTTTGTGTTATGTGGCAGTTGAATGAGTGCCAGTTAACAATGCTGTTGTGCGATAGATAACAAACTGGGACCCAGAGCACAACAGCAATGTCACTTTCTACAATTCAAAACCAAGTGCAAGGAATTAAATAGAATCAAATTATTTTTGCACTTGAACTACGACTTACTTAAAATAGGGTGTCACAATGATATGATGACTTCTAAAGTTTTAAACTTCATGCAGTTTTAAAGAAGTTGAATTCTTTTTTTAAACGGTACAGTGACCTGTTTGTTCTTCAAATAAAATTGTGGCTGTCATCAAATAATGATTACACTTTGAAAAAAAAAAACCTTTCGAAAAAGCCTTTCTAGAGTGATTGATTGAATATTGTTTTATAAAACTTAATACAGAATTCTGAATTTGCTAGCTTTTTATGTTTAATATTTCAGAAGAAAGACTATTTCATAAACTTTTTGTTAGCAAGAGCTGTTGAAGATTGATAGAAAACTGAGTAAGAAAATAAGTCTGGTGTGTTGAAAATAGTAAAAATATAAAAAAAATCTAAAGCAATCGAAGCAGTTATATAAATACTTTTGAATTTTTTACAGTGTTTTAATAGATTTTTAAATTAATTATTTACACTTTGTGTACATAGTTAAGTTAACCTAAGTAGTAGAACAGAAAAATCTGGTCAAACATGAAATTTTCACAGATGTATGGCTATAAATTCTGTTGTTTTTTAAAATAATATTTTGAGTATTGATATTTATTAATATCTCTTTAGCAATAGGAACCTAATGAGCCCTTTTTTTTTTAAAATTGGCGACAAATATTGCGAGATATAAAATGGTCATAATCTGTGTCTAAAAATTAGCTGTTAATGCTTGACAGAAGTCAATATAAGTGATTCAATAAATGTACAATATTAAGTCAAATCATTTTGCATAACATGGATTTTGACAAAAAAAAAAGAAACTCCCTGAATAGTGCTACTATAGAAATCACACACCTTTTATAACTATATAATGCACACATCCTTCTATCACAGTCTCTCTTGGGAACTTTTATTGATGATTAATTCCTATGTTCCCATGCTATCTCATGGCATACCTTAGAAAAAATATAAAAATTTACTGCACTCTTATTTGCAGCTATTACCTACTGTACAATTCCCTTATCACTATTTGAAAGCCTCCTAAAATGCAGATAAAGTCCATTAAGCACCAAAAATCTGTCAGACCTAAAACAACGTGTACTAAGAAATCCCATAACTGAAGAATAATATAGTTAGTTACTAGGTTGTGGCAGTGTTGTAGAGGCATTTTCTTTCCTTTGTTTCTGTTAAGGCAGATTAGCCCTGCCTTCATGCACCATGTAAATTTATATGAGTAACCACTCCTTTTTGTATTTTTGTTTAGAGAATGTCTGGAATTAGTAGCTGATAGGGGTCTGTTAGTCTACAGCAGCTATATTGGAGGCCTTAATTGGTGGTTCCTAGGGGATGTTAGCTCTCAATTTAAAAACACATAATACATACAATATAAGGACTCTCACTGTTGGGGCTAGAGTTACTATACTTTGGAAAAGGAAAAGTGAAGACCAATTAGATTCTAGCTGACATTCTCTATGTATGTAATAGGAAAATGAGAGCTAGAATCTGATTGGTTGCTATGGACAACATCTCTACTTTTCCTTTTCCACACTTTAGTAAATCTAACCCTTAGAGGTAGGACTAACACAGCAGAACCCCCACCCCCTCTTTTCTATTCTGTTCATGTTGTATAAATAACAGTAGTTAAAAATATTTAAGCATATACACTCTATAATATAAAGTATATATATGATTATGACTACATTAACCAAGAAATAGCTCAAGCAAATGACACTTGCTACATGACAGCTTAATAGGACATTGGGCCAGATCCAGAACAACGCTTGTGAGCGAATTTACGCATGTTGGAGACGTAAAATCGCCTTTTGGTAAGTACTGCGCATGCGCACCATAGAAAATACGCTCAGTAACGTAGCATAATTGTGAAAGTATGGGCCATTCATGTATGTGTCACGTAAATACTTACGTGTTGGCGTGCCAATTTTACGTGAGTCCAAAATACGTCTGAAATACGTTAAGTAGGCGGGGGTTTGTATTTAAATTGTACAGTATGGGCGTGGTTAGCTGCGTAAATACGTGTTGCCCATACGTACGTGTGCGGATCACTGCGGTTACGTTGGCAAAAGTTAAGGTAGGGTTTGAAAAGCGTATCTTGACAAAAATATATAAATAATTATTTGTTAGAGAGTGAAAATGAATATTAACAACAAAATATGATTAATAATATATAAATTAAACATGGTATAGAATATGAAGAGTTACAGAGAGGAGTTGTTAACAAAAAATTTCAGCATCAAACTTTAATGTAACATAGTAACAAGTCTTAAAGCATTTCTGTTTAACGTAAATGAGTTGGAATGGTGTTTTATATAGTACAACAAGAGCCAAGGTAGCAAAAGGACATGTTTTTCTTGGGTTCTATTTTACATGTAATTTTCTAATAATTTATATACATAATTCAAAAGGAACCTCCTAATTAAAAGTACATAGAGAATTCTGGATGCTATAATCAAAGTGTGCTTAATCCTAATGTAAACTCACCAGCTTTATTGGAAGAAATTTCGAACAACCTTGTTACTTTTGATAACTGTAAACCACTGACTCATGGCCCCTTGACAGCTTGCTGAGCATGTAATAACATTTCCTCTGTATTTGGAGACTAGCTTAGCTGGCTTTACAATAGATTATTGTGGATGTTAAAGTGAAATGTTATTCTTTACTTAAAGCTATCTGCTTCTCAGTAATTAAGGTTGTATAAAAGGGCATTAAATGCAATACTCTCCCAGAGGAGAAATACAAATAGCTTAACTTAAAATAGTGTTTTAGAGGCTATTTACACTTTTATTATTATTAATCATTGTTGTGTCTTAAGAAGAGGTTATGATCTTGTCATGCATATACAATTTACACCAATCCCAATACAACAGAAAAAACAAATGTTTAACTGGTAGATTACTGTTACAATTAACTCTCTTATCACAAATTTTGCAAACAAACAACACAATTCTATAGCGTATGAACAGCCAAATTACCCATCATGTAGACTGTGCAACACCCCTTATTAAAGTTCTATAATGTATGTACCATCAAGGCAATGGCATCACAGGAAGGGGGGTTGCAGACTTCCTCGGCTGAAAGGAGGTGACAGAGCCTCTACTGTGAAAACAGTTTAAATGAAAGCTGTTTAAGCAGGGCAGCCGCATGTTATACAGTGTAGCTGTACTGCATAAAGTAAGAGGCACTGGCACAGAGACTGGCTAGCTCAACACATTAATAACAGCCAGCCAGGTACTATCAGCATTAGAGAGGAAAGCTTCTCCTGCACAGCTCCCTCCCATCTGAGTGATACTAGTGTGACCCCAAGGTCAAATCACCATCATTCATTGAGCAAGGAGCCCAGAAGGAGAGAAGAACAAGAAGACATCCAGGAACAGGGACACCACCAGAGCCAAGTTAAGTGGCTGAAAACATACAGGTGGGCTGCAATGATGGCTGGGACATGCAACAGTTGGCTGTAAAGATGGCTGGGGCATAAAAGGGGGATTGCAATGATAATTGGGACACTTAAGATTTGGTTTGTACATCCATTAAAATAAGAGTATGATTAGAAGCATTTTGTATAATAACAATGTAATTTCAAGTGATGCGTATCTGCACAGAAGCCTGTACATTAAAATCTTACTTAGTAATGTAATAAACTTGTTAGAATGAAGCAAATGAGAAGATAGAAATTATTAAATATATAAAAACTGTATATAACTTAAATTTATTTAAGGATAAAGTAAAATTGATGCAGGTAAATATAGATAAAATTTCAGGTACAGTTTGTGAGATGTAAAATAAAAAATGTAGGCTAATATTATATTGTCACTGAGAGACTGTAGCATGTGTTGTTCTTCCGAGTTTAACATACTTCATCTTTAAAAACTGGATCCAGTGGCATTTTCACACCCCATACACAAGTGCTCCATTTCCAAAACAGTTCTGAAACCTCTGGACTTTCGCTGACATTGCGAGAAATGGCATAAAGTGCTTTCGCTAGGTGGGAGGAGGGAAGGAAGCAGATAGTACAGTGTGAGCAAACAATTTCATCCTCTCTCTCTCCCTCTCTCTCCTTCTCTCTCTCTCTCTCTCTCTCTCTCTCTCTCTCTCTCTCTGTATATATAGTCAGGGCTGGTGCTAGGTGTTCACGCCCCCCCATGCAAACTTTAAATTAGCACTTTCCTGTGTAACTATTTTACATTATAGTTAATAGATTATAGTATCCATGTAAGCATCATAAAACACTATCTTGTAACCATAATAAAAGAAAGCAAATCATAGTCACTATTAAACAATACAGACAGCACCCTAGTCTCCCACTTCATCCTAAAAACCACCAAACACTACAGATTTTATATTTAGGTGATAGCCATAACATCCAGTCATTGTCCTAGGGACCGCTATACCACACAGGCCGCCATACAACACAAATTGCATCCTTCTGACCACTATGCAATAAATTTAACATTTTTGTAACCACAGTGCAGTTAAAAAGGCTTCTTTATGTCATAAAAAACATTTTTAACCACAATACAAAAGAAGCACAGCCTTGTGAGTGCTTATGGTCATCCAGTTTGTCTGTATGTACAATATATCCATCCAATCTCTCTGCCTCATGCTCTCCAGCTTCTCCAGTATTGCCCATTATCTGTCTCTAGCTCCCCAGAATTCCCCATTCATTTGTCTCTAGTTCCCAGTATTCACTATCATGTCACTCCAGCCTCCCCAGCAGGGGCGTTTTAAGAAGTGAAGGGGTTCTTGTGCAGGATTTGCACATGGGCCCCCCCCTTCCCTTACCTGAGACAGGACTGTCCCAATTTGCGAGATAAAAGGGGTGGGGCTTAATGGTGCTGTAATCCCCGCCTCTTTTTGGCCCGCTTATTGGGACAGTTCCACCGCAGGGAAGGGGAACTAATTTGGCATCTATTTCTTCTCTCTGGAAGATCTTAAAGGGAAGAAATAGATGCTGAATGGCCCCACTTCCCCTGCTAACACAGGGTGCAGGATGCATGCCACAGGGCCCTCTGTGCTTCCCAGTGTTCCTCATTCATGTCTCCCCAGCCACCCCAGTATTCCCATCATGTTACTCCATCCTTCCCAGTATTTCTCATTCATGTGTCTCCAGCTCCCATTATTCCCCATCATGTCACTTCAGCCTTCCCAGTATTCCCAATTAATGTTTTCAGCCTTCTAGTATTTCCCATTCACGTCACTGCTGATAGCAAACCCGGATATCTAAAAGGAGGTTTGCTATCAGATGCCCTGTGTAACTACCATGGCAGCTGATAACAGGAACCCCCTTTCAGCCATGTACTGGAGCGAGGGATGAGCGCCTCTTCAGTCTGGTGTCAGTCTGCGACACATGTACCCCATGAACCACATTGCACCAGCCCTGTATACAGTATTCTGGGTAAGGCAAATTAATTGACAGATGCCTATTTTATTTAAATATGATAAAAAACACATTTCTTTAGTCACATAATCATTTCAAAATGTGTTGATGCCTATCTATTACAGGAACCAATGGGGAAGAGTGGGTGGGGGGAGATATTTAAATTAGCCAGGTAGGGCATGGTAAGGGATCACCGTTTAACTTTTTCTTCTTAAGACATTTAGTTAAGGAAACCCTATGGCACTCTTTAGTGCCATAAGGTTCCTAAAAACAGGGGTGGGTTGAGGGGTAGATCAGATGAGTTAGGTGCAGATACCGCCGCACCTAACTCATTCTGATCTGTGAATACGGTCCATAAATCCTAGTGACTCCTCTTTTGAACATAAGACACTGGGACAAATATTCCTGATCCACCCAGTCTCTACCTAATCAATTCCAAACACTTACTTAGAGATGTAATGGCATTAGAGATAAGTGGTTCGGATTCCGTGAAATCCGACTTTTTCGAATTTTGGGGTGCCGAGTGGAACCGAGGCATGTCTCGGACCTTCCCGCCAAAATTGGGATTCAAAATCGAGGCAAAATGCCTTTTTTTCAGCTTGAAATCTCATGTTATTTTTAAGTTGCATTGTTGTTGCCCTGTTCAGGAACACAGTTGTCGCATGGTTTTGAGGGTTTATATGGCACTCCCACATCACCTCAGAGCCATTTTAGATAGATTGGTGGTGATAGTGTCGTTCTGTTGTAGCTCTACTAGCGTCACTATATATACCTAGCATCCTAGTGTATATTTGTGCTGTCTTAAAGAAACCAAAAGCCCTTATTAGGGCTATCTGTTGCACATTTTCTTTTTTTAAAGTTGTCTTAATCTGGAGACACTTGGTGCAGTGTACACAGTGGTACAGGGCACTCAGTGACTCATTTTTAGAAGCCATTACATATATAATCTGTGTATTATGCTATTAAGACAAGAGTGACTCATTTTTCAAAAGCCATTATACATATATTCAGTGTAGTAGGCTATTAAGCATAACAATTGACCTATAAAAACAAAAAATTCTTTGTCTGCTCTGTTTTTTTTGTAAGCTGCAGAAATTTAACTTGTAATTAAATGATTTGCAATTGTGTAGTGTACAGTTTTGCTGGCAGTGGCTGGCAAGGCAATAGAATCAAATATAGATTTTTCCAACCAAGTTTATAGACATTTTTCTATTGATTCAAATCATTGATTGAGGTCCTTAAATCCCTCTATTAGGCACTCTATAAGTTGCTCTTTGTAATAGATACATTTTGTGGTGTGATTGTGCACCTTGCATCTTGTAAAATATAGTTCTATTCAAATTTGTGATTGCGGTCCTTTAATAAGTCTCTATTAGGCACTCTATAAGCAGCTCTTTGTAACGTATACCTTTCGTGGTGTGATTATGCACCTTGCATCTTGTAAAAAATTGTACTATTCAATTCTGTGATTGCGGTCCTTTAATAAGTCTCTATTAGGCTCTCTAGAAGCTGTTCTTTGTAACGTATACCTAACATGGTGTGATTGTGCACCTTGCATCTTGTAAAACATTTTTATATTTAAATCTGTGATTGTGGTCCTTAAAGAAGTCGCTATTAGGCACATTCTAAGTTGTGGACATTTGCTAAATCACCCGTTAACTGAAACATCCTTTTATCTGCAGTTCAAACAAAATAAAATTAGCACATTTGCTGATTTATTTATTATTCTATTTAAAAGAATTCCATCATGGACTAACAGTATACGGAGCCGGTGCACCCCTGTTTTGCTTGTGCTGGGACTGTCGGTCCTCCTAGTACTTCAACAACTAATTTGACCATGAAAAATTTTACAAGTTTAAGAGGAAAGCATAAGCGATGGCACTTCCAAAGGGCTAAGTTGTTATCCCCAGTGCGTAAAACTTCAGTGCCAAAAATACTGCCTTTTCTCTTTCCTTTCTTTAGTGCCTTAAGTCTTCTAAAAATAAAAATGTGTAAACTTTGGTGGAAGCCTGAATGAGCCAAGCACCATGGCCAAGTCAGTCTACCTGTCTGGCGCCAAGGTGCTTGCTTTGTGAAACAATATATGTCCAACATACGGGTGGCGGGATGGCTCAAGGACATGAAATTGCACAGACCATTTCAATACCGAGTTTGTAGTTGTGCTGGTGGAACTACTCTTAAAAAATGAGCGCAATGCTGTGTTAAGATTACTTGAATAGAACAGAGTGTGTTAACGTGATTTCACAGAAAGTATGGATTGTTCCTATCTAACATGTAGCAATGAAATAAAATTAAAACTTGGTTATCAAATTACTTTTCCTGATTAACACAACAATCTGACTTAACATAATAATAATACAAAAAAAATTCAACCCACAGAAGACTATTGTCATCTTGTTATTTGTCAATGGGGATTGGAGCCAAACAGATGACAACTCTTGCAGGGCTATTATTTCTAAAACAAGTGTCTCAAGGTATAGGTTATTAAACACATCTAAACCTTACGTAGAAAGGGGCTATATCTCAAGTATATCCTCAACTAATTTATCTGAACAGGTGTCTGTAGAGCAAAATTTGAATGGTAAGAATTCTCTACAAAACTGCCTAGGATTATTTAACAACACAACTTCTATCATTTAGACGTATAGTCCCACGTCAGTATGCTGTACACATCATTTCACATTGCATAAACCACTGTGATAAGTGGCATAACACATCACTGTGTTACTAGATGGGCAAATAGAATGAAGTTGGGCTCTAAATACTTATAAATCTTTCACTTACTAGAATATTCAAACAAAAACTTTTGTCCTCTGTAAGTATAATTTTTTTGACATGTAAAACAAAGACAAATAGAAGCATGTTGAGGTTTTTTCAGTTACCACAACAGATTAACCAAAGTTTTGTAAATGATGTCAAAGATACTTGAATAATATGGTGATGCATTCACAGCATTTGAAAGATTACTAAAGTCCTCAAGTTCGAAAACAATTACAAAAGCATCTGCAACTTTATAAAAATAAGTATAAAAGGAAATGTAATCCTTTTCTGTGTGCAGATAAACAATACAACAATACTTAATGCTTACAGACTTTCATTTATAATCCCTGTACTGAACCCAATAGACAGGATATCAGCAAGACAGACAGACAATGTGCCTCTAAGGACCTTATTTACTATGGTCGATTTTGGCTGGGGATTATGAATTAATGATTAATGATGATATCAGAAACACTAGAGCGCTCACTAGAGCCCCCTAATGTAACTTACGTCATCATTTTTATAAAAGGGTGCCCTCTAGTGACCAAATGGTCATTAGGAGCGACGCGGAAGAAGAGGAAGGAGGCTGTCAGCGGGGCAAGTCCAGAAGAGGCCGAGGAGCTTAAGAGAGGACTGGAGATGCATCTTCTATCAACCGAAGAAGATTTTACAAGCAACTGGAGAAGATTCCTTGCCAAGAAGAAAGAAACTCCAAGCAACTCGTCACAAGAATGATGACAGCAAAACGGTGAGTGTGAATTTTTTTTATTTCATTTCTACAACACACACTACGTTAATACATATTTATTATAAAACACGGTGGCCAACGGAGGTAAGTTCACACATTAGGGGGCATTATTAGGCAGTGTAAATGTTTATTTTACATACACACGTATATTAATGTATTACTGTATGTTTTTTTGCACACTGTTTTTTTTTCATGCACCACACATAGCACAGCATGTTTAGTACGCTTACCATGCTAACACTGATATTACTACAAGGCTCAGCAATGCTGAGCCTTGTAGTTCTATCAGTGTAGCATGGCTAAGGCTTTTAAGTATGCTGCGCTTGGTTTTTGCACACAGTAAAATACAAGTCAAATAGATTGACATGTGTTTTTCAGGTTATGTGTGAGGCGCTTTCATTGAAAGTGCCCCACACAGCAGGCTATTTGTTTTTCAGGGATTTGACTTCACACTAAAGGCGATTTAGACAAAACGCCTTTAGTGAATACGACGATTTGTATATGATATATGGCAAACATCTGGACGATTTCTGTCCATCAATGTTTGCCTTGACGATTTGGCCAAAGGCTCAAGTCACGGGACTTTGCCTTTAGTGAATACGGCAATTGCAAAATTGCCTGCAAAGTCCCGGGAGTTTGGGCAATTTGGACCAAATCGACTTTAGTAAATGAGGCCCAAAGTGTCAGCCACATAAAACAGTAACACTTAAGCCTGGTCTTTGTATGAACATCTTACATATGCAGAACATTGAAATAAAAGACTTAAAACCTTTAAAACTACGCCTTTAGTGGCACAAACGGCTGAATAACTAATAAAATTCACTGTGTATTTGGCAAGCCACACTTTGAAAGATTTCGGCCATATCAAAATTAAAAGAAATTACTGCTCAGACTGGAACATATAGTGTTAATAAAAGAACAAATCAAATTTTTTTTAGAAATGTCTGCCAGTAGATTGCTTTTTTTTTTTTTTTACATGAGGTACTACTAATATAAAACATGATTGATGATTGATGATGTGAGCACATGTCACAGGCAAACATTGTCTTTTCAAATGTTTCATAACTGATCAGTACCACAAAAAAGGTGAACTATGTAAGATCACATCACCAGGTCACCTGTCTGTAGCAGTTGTTCACGGTCCTATTTAAGAGGATCTTTAAAGGTCTCAACATGTACTAAGTCTGTACATGGAGGGTGGGCGACCTGTGGGCACTCGTTTCCCTCATGACCCTATTTAAGAGGATCTTTAAAGGTCACAAAATGTACCAATTCTGTACATGGAGGGTGAGCATCCTTGGCACATATCTTCATCTTCTGCCCACAACTATATATTATTGAGTGATGAATGAAATTTTCAGAAAAGTATTAGATTATCTTCGTTGTTTAGTTTAGCATGTACTATAAAAAAATGATGGACAGTAGGTAAAACTGTAAGGAAGTTGCTGCAATCTATTAATTTTGTAGAAGAGTAAGCATGAAAATTATGGATGACATTTTTATAAAAAGAAAAGGTTTTCTTTATAGTAAAAAAAACTGTATACATCTAGAGATACACACAACTAGTGCCTAACTGGGCCAATAAGGGTTAAATTGAGAAAAGAAATGATAGTAGCTCACATCTCGCTGAGTGCTGCATTCATCTTACATAGTACAAGCATGTGTACAAGTATGTACAAGCAATAGGGAACAATGAAACACCACTAAACAAGGCAAAGGAATAGAGAAATCATAGCCCCCTAAATCTAAATACACCACTCGTATCTGTGACTTTTCATGCATGTGGTTTTTATTTTGGATGCATATACAGAATGATCTAAACTTTTGTCCTCTTCTTCACTAGATATACTGCCATCTGCAAATGGTGAGCTGGAACTACAATATCAAAACTAATATCAGACAGTCGGAAGGAGTAGAGGATAGCGACAGGCAAGGGGATATCACTTTTCCCGGCTCCCTGTTCAACCTGATAGTGAAAGGGCGCAAAACAGCAGAGACATATTGTCAGCAGCCCAAGTACAGCTTTGGAACTAGCACTTACAGTTACTCTGGACACCCTGCCTACACAGCTCCTATAAAGTGAACAGTAGATTTGGATACACTGAAAGCCTCTTTCTTTTTCTGAATGAGATTCTGCAGACTGAGGCTTTCTGATACTTAGCACTAGCTTGGCACTTAGCCTCCCACAGGGTATAAAACTCTGGGGACCTCTGCCGGGGGTGAGCTCGCAATTTAAAAATTGTCAGATCTATTTAAAGTGTTGGTTTAAATTCCCTGGGTTATGAATTAAATAGCTGTTACTTTGATGTGATTTGATTGAAGGATGGTAATATTTACATTTGTAGTGTTTATTTATACAGCCATTATATGTCTAATATCTAATTAAGATAGGGATTAACATGCATCTGAAGGGTTCCATTGGAATTGGTAACTCTGAAAGAGTTAATGAAAAGATGATGGCTGATTAATGGACTGGGAACTGTAAAAAGAACACACAATGATTAGTATGTATAAGCCTCTGATGAAATCTAAGGCTGAGAAGAGATGCGTCAGGACGCTATTGTCTGTTTCCATATTTAACTCATTGACTTTGCCTAATAGCTTTAATTAGTGCCAAGATCCCAAATCTATCGAACCGAATGGCAGATGCACACACCGTCTACACATGCTGCCTGGATATTTTATCTCCCCCTCACTACAGACTAAGACTGGGACTCTGGCAAAACCATCTATAGAGGAACCAACTATCAGATCACTGCTGTACAGGAAATAGCTGGGACTCTGCTGCTACACTGTATGGAGCACCCGACTGCCTGCTAGTGTGTCATCAAGTACCACGTTATACATATAATATTGTCGGTGAATGAGGTGAAACTTTACACTAGTTTCCTTTCATTGTTTACTTCTAATAATCTTCTCTGTGTCGTGGTTACTAAACAAACGTGGTTTCTATTATCAAGAGGAGTGTTCTATACACTGATTTATGCTCATGATTTTCTGTTGCTCTATATATGAAGGCTTCATTGCTCAATTTAAGCTGTGGGACTAATACTAGTCAGTTTAATCCTACCTATATAAGTTTTTTTGTTTATTGAAGTGAACAATGAATTTCCACAAGTGACACAAATATATCAACTAAAAGTATAAATCATCTTAAATTGCTACAAGTTGATTATTGTTACTGAAGATTTGCTGCTAAATTACATTGAAAATGAATCTATTTTGACAACCAACCAAATAGGTTGGACTTAATTAGCTATTTTCAGATTTTCAAAACTAAGTAGGTTTAAATGTGGATGCAGATATTGGGCCAGATCCAGACCTACAGGCTCTTTATGGGCTCCCGAGGTCATTATGGCTGTTCTTGGAGCGGGGAATGCACGGTCCCTGCATTTCCCACTCTCAGTAGTAAATCTGGACAGGGGAGTGCACGCCCCCTGCATTTCCCACTCTCAGTAGTAAATCTGGACACTTACATGTCCAGATTGCTACCTTAACTTTTACGATCACGTATGCGGCCTTACGGCCACATACCTGATCGTAACGGGGCTCCATCATTAGCATGTCTATATCCATCTTCACGGCGGAGATAAAACATGCGTATTTGGGGAGAAAGTCCCCTCTTCATAAGAGCCAGTGTATGTAACATTAGTTATGTACGCAGACCCTTATGGCGCTATAAGAAGGTTGTGCGCATGTGTATACTATATATGTATTATTACCAATATGTAAGAACACGTTTTATCTTTGATGTGTGATAAGGGGTTTAAAGCAGAAATACTCTTTAATGCAATGCAATAATATATGCATATGCACTTGGATATACATTCCAGGTCTTATTGCTGTAGGGGTACACAGACGTGTGTACACCCTAATTCTACACCCACTGCCTAGTTTGATTATTTTATTGTAACTGTTTCCATTGTTTTTATATACCTGTTTTTTGGTGTTCTTATGATAAATTACTGCCGTTTATACTTACCTCCATATCTGCGCTCTTTGCCCTTTCCCTGCACTTGGATATAGCTGGAATGATTGATGTGTTTTAAATATTGTGGTTCTTTTAAAATATGGATTTTTTAAATGGAATGTTTAATAAAAGTCTTTAAAAATCACAAGCAGTCTGGATAGAATAATTAATTGGTGTGCACTGGAAATGGCTCCTTTTTCTTTAGCTTTTTGAGTACTGTGCATATGTGTTGATCCATATAGTAGCACCCTAAAATCTAATCACTAACTATATTTTCCTGTGCAATTTCATTTGGAGGTTGTTGGCCGTGGGTATGACAATACACTTTCCATCAATTTGGGATCTGCACTCACTGGGAAGAAGAAATTTTATAACCCCATAGATTATCCATTGGACACGGCTATTTACTTTTCTGGCCATTGCTGCTATACTGCTGAATTTGGCGTCTGTTGTGGCCCCACTGCCTCCTCCTATTTGGAGCCTGCTTTGGAAGGAATATAGAAGAGAACAAAGCAAGAAGTATAAGTAAGTAACAAAAACAGAAACTGAGAAATGGACAGACCAAAAATGGAAAAAGGAGGCAAAAATAAAAAAAACCAATAAAAACTCAATAAAAAAAGGGAGGAAGATAAAAAGAGGAAAAAACAAAACAAAAAAAAATAACATAAAAGCAAAAAAAGCAAAAAACATACAACGGAACTTCCAGAGACTAAAGAGCAGCCTCGCTATTTACCTATATGTGACCCTGTGGAATCTATAGCTCACCACCTGTGGCTGACGCTGTATATTCAGCACTGCAGATCATATATGTGCGGACCGATCCATGGGAATCCCTTTACCTTAATTAAGGAAAATATTACAGATCACACAGAGACCCCGGTTATTTACAGAGTTTATATTCCTGTTTGGGAGTCATCACCTCTGAGGAACTGAACTTAGAGCAGAAGACCTTGCCAAATATTGAATCCCAATTTGATGCCTAGCAGACCAGCTTTGAGTCTGTGGTTGCGGCATTAGAATCTATTACAAAGTGTGCTACTGATATTGAACAAAGAATCAGTTATATTGACAATTCTCAGATTTAAATTCAAAACTTTTCCCAAAATAAAAGAATTTCTGCTCTAGAAGACAAACTTGACGATCTGTAGAATCATAACAGAAGAAATAATTTACGATTCATAGGAATTCTAGAAAATGTCAAGTCATCTGACTTAATAACTTTCCTACAGTCTGACCTTATGCAGGCTTTACATCTATCAGATACACATCGGGAGCTTGTCATTGAGAGAGCCCACAAGCTTGGGTCTGAAAGAGAGGGAAACAGGGACAGACCCAGGGTAGTTATTGTTCGATATCTTAATTACAGAGATAAAGTACTTTGCCTGAAGTTGTAGTGGGAGACATTAAAATACAAATTTTTCAGGATTTTTAAATCTGAGTTACACAAAAAAGATGTGAGTTTGCCTCAATATGTAAAACTCTATATGAACATCATTACAAATTAACTTTAGCCTTACTTGCCAAGTTGCAAATCGTGCTTAATGGTCAGATGCACATCTTTGACGACCCACTGAAGGCCAGAAGGTTTATCTCCACATTTGACTTGCCATCTAATTTGCCAATTGAAATTTTAAAATAGATCTAACACTCGCTTTCTCTGAGTCACCTTTAAAACATACTGATTTGAAATAAGATGTATTATTGTAATGTAAATATTTAGTTTATTGTTGGATTGGGCTGTTTGACAAGCAATGTGCAAATTGGTTACCTTTTTTATTGCCCTTTGTTCTGGGCATTACTAAAGTTCAGGAGGAACATTTTTGAAAAAATCAGAATTGGAACATTAATATTTTTTGTAAATTAGCGATACATATTATTGAAACATACTTAAATACATTTATTACATACCATAACAGATATACATATACAATATAAACAGTTGCATAAACAGTTGCATGACAGTTGCATGACATAATGGGCCTGATTCAGAGCTATGCTGGGCCGCTGTCCGTAAGTACGGCGAGCGTAGCTTTGGTGCACTCCCCCTACACCACCCCTGTGGCCGGCGGAATTACACACTGTTACGCCAGCTGAAGGCTACCCTAACTTCAGCCGGCGTAACAGTGTAAACTTACACCAGCCACAGAAGCTTAACAGGCCTAACCAGCCCTCCCTCCCTCATTTACTTACCTTCCCCCGCCTTCCTTCAGTATCTATTGCGTAGTTACGGCGAGGAACGCCCCCTCACCATAACTACGCAACAGTTAGGGAAGCCCGATCCTAAGGAACGGGTTTCCCTAACTACGCCGGACAACATCTGCCCGGCGCATGCGTAGATCGGCAGAAATGCCGAGATTACGAAGCAATCTGCTGTAAATATGGTGGGTGGCGTTAGTCTGGATCAGGCCCAATGAGTATAGCATTCACATCCTATGTAAATGATCTGTCAGATAATTTGTCAATATACAAAGACACTAAACAATATACAATATACAAAGACTGCTGGAAACTCTATTATTCCAGGCACAAACTAATTTTGAATATACAAAAAAAATATATATATATATTTTTAATGGGGAAACAAATCAGGTAAAATGTTAGCTAACTTAACCAAAAACTACTCAAAAAAATCATATCCTAAACATCAACGATCCTGTCACCCATATAAACCACACTGCAATTTAAGACATCCAAAGGGTATTTCAAGATTACTATTCAGCGTTATACCAGGAACAGCCCTCTTTCCCAAACTTCACTCTGAACTGCTTAACTGCCTAAACTTACACAAGAACAAAGAGACACACTTAACTCTACCATAACTGAACTAGAAATCAAAAATGTTATCTCCACTTTACATAAAGTCCCCAGGACCAGATGGTTATGCAGATGAATTCTATAAGATCACTCCAGCACTCCGCAAACTTTTTAATCACCTACATACAGACTCCCCTATTTATCCTGCATTTAATCAATCTTTTACTACTTTAATTTAGAAACCCAAAAAACCCTCAGACCGAGTCACCTCCTACAGGCCAATCACACTCCTAAGGAATTTTAGATCTTAGCCAAAATTATTAAAACCAGATTGCAAAACATCCTACCCTCCCTATTAACCACATACCAACTGGGATTCGTCCACGGTAGGAACTCAGTCAGGGCAGTTTGCACAGCAATCGCTGCCATTGTAGCCTCCGGAAACACTAGGCGAGAAAATAGTCATAACATGCTGCTCAGCTTAGATACTGAAAAAGCATTTGATCAAATTGCATGGACACACTTCCAACAGATTTTCCACTGGAGGTATTTTGGAAATACCTTTGCACAGTTTTCTACAATAATTCCAAAACCTCCATATGTGTAAATGGTGGCCAGAATGATCTGATAACTATGTTTAGGGGAATGCCACAGGGATTCCCCCTGTTGCTGCTTTTCTTTAACCTAGCCCTTGATCTTCTACTTCATTTGTTGCAATCTTCTACGACATTTAAAGGGATAACTATAGGCAATAATGTTACAAATATCACAAATTTCGCTGACGATCTGTTATTATATGTCTTGGACCCCCGCAAATCCCTGCCAAAAATGTTCAAGATAATTGCTGACTTTGGGAAAATCTCAGGATTTGTGGTGAACCAAACCAAATCAATGGCTTTATGGTATGGGCCTGTCAATTGACCGCCGTGGCATTGCCAATTCGGGGTCACATGGGTTAATAACTCTCTAACCTATCTAGGTTTGCAATTGTCTAAAAATCTGAATCTGTTATACCACCTAAATGTTAGTAAATGTATCAAAGAGGTATGCACATTAATGACAGGGTGGCAGAACTTGCCCTTGTCCTTTACAGGAAAAGCCAATCTAGTTAAAATGATGATATTCCCCAAATTATTATATCCCCTCCAGATGCTACCTGTAATCCTGACAACTAAAGATGAAAAACTGCTAAGCAATGCATTTAGATAATTCATTTGGCATGAAAAAAAAAAACGCGGATAGCGCTCACTAAACAACAACAAACATTTGTCAATGGAGGAATCAATTTCCTAAATATAAAAATATATCATTATTCTAGTCACTTACACATTATAAGAGACTGGCTCCATGACAGGGCGGATTATTCTAATACCCCATTGGAGCAGTCATTTATCCCGGTTATATCCCTGGTGGCCTTTTTACACATGGGATGGTCCGGGCTACAACAGGAGGTGCAGGATAACCCCATACTTATGACCCCCTTGGTCCACGTTAAAATGCATGAGAAAAATGAAGGGACCAAGTATCTCTCTTCCTTCCCTTAAAAAAATCAGCTTTCCAACAAGGAAATGCTAGTTACCCATTTACTAGATGGATCCCTAAATGACTAAAGCTTTAGCTTTAAAAGGGATATTGTATGCTCATAAGTGCCGCGGCAAAAAAGGTTATCCTTCAAACCTGGATGTCTAATACTCAACTGAATATGCAGCTATTCTTGGAAAAGCTATTTTTCCTCTTTAAAATGGACTGGCTAGAGACCTTATAAGAGAAAGACAATAAAGTAGAGAGTTTCTTTGAGTGTTGGGAGGGTTATATAACTAATCTAGCTCCAGGAATTCAGAAGAGAGGCAAGGAATCCTTTTGTAACACTACTTGGTATAAGCTAAAAGAAATCTCTAATGATCCTCCCATATCTGTGAATACAGATTAGCAAATTTGTCATGAAAAGTAGTGAAATGACACCTCCTGGGTAATATTGTTCCTACTTATTTTATCTACAACAATGTATGTGTAATGAACTTCAAAAAGGGTTAATTATGGAAAAACAATATGGAAAATAAAAAATACACATACAATTAGCGCTCACTATAATGCTCAAAAACAACAGATGGTCATGTATAATATGCACACAACAGAGTCCTAAGATGAATGGTGAAGAATCCTTCTAATGGACGGTACAATGTATGGTCATATATCAATAGTGAACCGGTGGGCGATACAGGCTGGTAGAGATGGCAAAGTACCTTTCTGTAGCTGAAGTTCTGCAAAAGGGAAAACGAGCCGTTCGCTATGCCGAATCGTGTGCTGGCAGATGCACCGCATGGATCTCTTCTCCCGTCTACTCCTTCCTGGATGTGTGCTTCGTGTGGTTCAGTTTGCGTTCCACTACTAGGCAACGGCCATGTTGCGTTCCACTCCGAGAGATAGTGGTGTGAAGAGGATCGAAAAGAAGGAGAAGCACAAAGAAAGCACTGTAATCTCCGGCTGGATTGTGCCCTGGAACGGAGGTCAGTTTGTAGGTGGGGGATTGGCCAATGGATTTATGGGATATTAAAAAGACTATATTGATAAGGTGGAGAGGGCAAGCCATATAATAGGACAGAGTAACATCGGAGGTTGTGGTCCGGAGACCGAAGGGAGGAGGAGATGTGTATGGAGGCAGGAAGATCTGGGAAAAATTATACCTGTGATTATAAGATTGAATGTCTTAGGGGACAGTACGTTCCGCTGTCTTGCTGGAAGCAGGGCACCATGGAAAGTTGGAGAATCTGTGACCTGAGAACCCTGAGAGGACTGCCTGGAGATATTAACTGCCCGATGATTTTGACGAGTTACGAGAGGGAGCAACAGATGGACCAATTCATTTGATTTAAAAGACTTAGTAAAAGTTAACAGAGAGGGCTCTAGGACCTAACACCGGGGGAACCACAGGGAATATATTGTGCACGCATAGAAATTAAGAGGTTATGTTTTTTAGGAAAACTGGCATGTGTTTAGAAAATCCCCATGATTCTAATAGCCGGATTGTTTAATTTAAGTCTGAATATAGGTTTGATGCATCTTTGAGAAAATGGGAGAAGAACGGGGAAGGAGAGAAAGAGACACGTGTACTCTGTTTACATTTTGGTTACACGTCTCGATACTAATAAAAGGAATTGTTTTTGGCAAACCCAGAGTTAATAGGAATCTGAAAAGAGTAAACATCACTGATTAAAGGTTTGGAAGCAGTTTTTGCAGTGAATAACAGTTTTTTATATAGACCACTTATTATGACGTTTTGAAGCATATAAAAGGAGACGCACAGCTCCCAGACCATACCTTGAAAAAGAGCACAAGCTGCTTGAAACGCGTTGGTAGGTCTGTGGAGCCATATTTTTATTTATTTATTTATTTTTTGCCTGTCTTCTCACCATTCTTCTCCCTCTCTCGATATTGGATGTTTTAAAAGAGGTCCCTTTTTTCACCCATATCGTAGTAGAGATGTGTCTTTACCATTCTTAGAGGAAAGGTGAGGTGCAGGCAATATCAGAGGGGTTTTCCCCTCAGAAAGAAAATTGACCAGAATCTAAGAAAGCAAAATAATAAGAAATACAATCAGTCTTGTGTTAAGAAGATTTTATTCAAGTATATAGTTTTTTATGGGAGGACGTTTTAATTGCTTTTTATTGAGGAAAAGTGGAGAAATTGTTGTATGTTTTCATTGGAAATAAAAGTTCACTGTTGAAGAAAGAGAAATTGCTGTCATAAGAAGCTTCCCTGGTTCCCAACCTGAAATGTAAAAAGGAAAAGAATTTATTGGTACAGCACATTATTCAAGAGGAAAGCCTTGTGAGTATTGCTGATTAGTTGACTCACGGTTTCTTGGTGATGTTGTGCCCAGAGGGCGGTCGTTTTTTTGAGAATGGAGTGGATCATCTGCGGTGGGACTGGAACTGGAGGAAACCCTGCAATATCTGGAGGGAATAAAGAGCCCGCTGTTATACACACAATACAAGAGGAGGAATACGTGAGTACCAAGTCTGTCATTTGTTACTTACCTTGGGTAACAGTGCTGCACAAGGAGGTCTTCCTCTGTCCTGCTCTTTTTTCCCGGGGGGGCGTCACCCGTAGTAATGACAGGAGGTGATCTAAGAATTGGAGGAAAAAGAAAGATACCTCTTAATCAACGCACGTAATACAAGAGGAAAGAAATGTGAGTAGCACTTGTATGTTTTTATACAACACTTTCTTTAGTGCTACACAAGGAGGAGTCTACCATTTGTTTTGAGGTGGCGTTGGGAGTGACTGAAAGAAAGAGTGGAGACACCAAAAAAGGAACTTAAAATCAACGCACTAAACAAGAGGGGAAAAGTGTGAGTACAACGGGTATATTTCTTGAGGGGAACCTTACCTGAGGTATCGCACAGGAGTTTTGTGTCTTTTTTCTTTTGAGAATCCTTGGATCTGAAAAAAGATAATCAATAATAAGAAAATATATTACATACGTCCATCAGTAGAACTATTCAGCTATAAAGGAAACACAGTCTCCAATATTGAAGAAACTTGGGAAGGTACTGTGGACTTTTTATTGGACTTTTTATTGTTCATTGTGAAAGGACATTTAAAGCTGAGAACTGTACTAGGAAGACTGTAAACATTGTGAATCTCCTTTGGAGTATTATAGCGCAGTTACCTGCCATCTGCATAATTTTGTAGTAGCTAGAAAGTGTGTTCTCCAGCAATGGATCCAAATTCTGCTACCAACAATGGACTGTATTCACAGATGCGAGTGAGTTAGGTGTGGACAGATCCGCACCTAACTCATCCGACCTGCCCCAACTAACACGTAGATTGTGTAAATTACATACTACGCATGTGTAGTAGATCATTTACTATATATATGCACCTAAGAAGCTTCTACTTCTTAGGTGTGAATACGGACCAATGTAACTATTCTGGGAAAAAAAACTTTACTTTCTATTTCACATGGAGTGGCTAGAGACCACACTCACAAAAGATAAAAAAGCAGAACGTTTCTTTCATATTTGGTGGATTATTGTACCTTGGACACACAGGCATAATTAGTGGGAATCATGTATCACTTTGAATTGAGCATTACCAAGAGGAGATTTAAATTAAAATTTTACTTGTTATCCCTTAACGACTAGCAATTTAGCAATTTGGAAATTCTTGTATTGTACTTTGATTAACCCTTGAATACATGTTGACCGTCAAGGTTTCAATTGTTACGTCAAAATGTGTAACCTCTGATTACACTATGTTAACTATAATGCTTGTTGTGAAAATAACAACATGATAATATACACCTGTATGTTCCAATAAAATATATAAAAAAAAATATGGTGTGCCAGAATTATCCCCTATTATTCCCCTTATAAAGCTGTATTCCTGGTGGTCATGTCTGGTGATGTCCCTGCTTCTCACAGCCCAGAGAAAGAGCCTTCTGGCCAGCTACAGCAACACCCTTTTAGCAACTGCCTTTTAACAGGACATGATGCTGCTAATGCAAGTAGCCCTATCACATATTAACATCCTGTTAACAACAGGAAGCATGTTCCTCATTCTAAGCAGGAGCCAGTGATTCCTTCATCAATGACCTTACACTATTTATAGTACATAGAGAGCCATACTTAGTGCCTGAAAATAGGGTCTACACATAAATGGGCCGTTCCTTGGTTACGGCCGTCAGGAGAATTACGTACACCTCGTACATAATTCCCCTGTGTGGAAGGTTGTGCGCATGCAACTTACATGCTTACACGTAAGTGTCCCGATTTCCTACCGACAGCAGGGAGTGCACGGGGCGTGCACTCCTCACTATGATGCCGGTGCCCTTAAGGCGTCCGTAGGTCAGAATCCTGTCCAAAGTTCCTTGTATACTCAATTGTGGATTTTCCCTTGGGATCTCTCGATCATTCATTCACTGTTTCTGACCTTCTTGTGTTCGATTTTGAGTCATTTTCTTTTGGCTTTCATACATGGATATTTTTCTCATGCATTCCATCTGCAGAATTCTGGTATTCTGATCCATCTACAGTACATATACTCCTGTGTAGTTATGGAATAACATTTATTCACCGGCATTCTACCAGCTATGTTTAGTCTCCTGTTTCATCTGTGAGTTTTCTTCTGCCATAACAGGATATTCTTTAATTTCCAGATTACCATCTACCAGGCTCTGGTCTTTAGGCTTTGCGACAAGATACCATCTACAGCATTCAGTAATCCTCATTAGTATCTCTGGATCCTGTATTGTCGGTAGTGATAGTTTGTTTTGTTACATGTTTAACAATTATAATGTGCTCCCGATCTGACGTCTGTCTGTATCTCATTGAAAGTTGGATATATTCTTACAATGTGGGGCTCCATTGAATAGCGATATGTTAGATTCCAAACCCTGTAGTAAAGCTGCGCAAATATCCTTCCAGAATCCCACACAATACTCAATTAGGTACACACCATCTAGAAAGTAGAAACACACCAATGGTAATTATATTGATAGAGTGGATGAAGTAAATATATTTATAGGAAAAAATATTATTCTAGAACTCGTGGTTCCTTTTGAAAATTTTGTACATAAAAAGGAACATTGCATAAAACAGAATTTTTCAAAATAGTAGTAAAAATCATTAGCTATTAACCAGTTTTTCAAAGTAGTAATTTATTTTACAGTTTAATGAACATATGAGACTTTTCTTTAATATTTAAGTGCATTTAGTCTTTGCTTGTAATTTGTTGGTGTCTTGTTAATACAAATCTGTGTTTATTCTCTTATTCTTGCTCTTAATGCAGATCCTAGTGCTAATTAATACCTTGTTGACAACATAGAAAGCAAATTTTGATCAACTTAGGGAGTGGGGTTGACCACCCACGTCTTGTAATCACTTTTGAACAACCACTAAATGAACTGAATGTCTCTTCACTTTGCATTCAGAAAATTAAATCTGTCAGACATCTAATCAATTGAAATGTCTAATAACTATGTCTATGCCTAGTTAGTTTTCCCAATATGTGGGCATCCAAAGAACAAAAATAGAAAGCTGTAGTTAATGTGGCAATAACACTTAGCAAAGCTGTCATCTTTTCTTGAATATACTGTCACTGAAAAATAAAATAAAATATTTTATTAGGCATTTATATTGACAGCTAAAACCAGTATTATTTATAGTATAAATAGCAAAAGATATTATAGGTTAAGGATTTAAAATAACTTATTAAAGGAAAATACATGTTGTGGTATACAGTATAATATACACATTCATTCCATTTAGAGGTGCCACATTTTCTTTAGTATTCTAACCACCATGTTGTGGAAAGACTAGTTAGTGGGGACTGGTTAACTATACTTTTCTTACATAGCATATTACCTAGGCTCTGCACACCTGGGAGCTAACTGTCATACACTAGCTGCCCTGATTAATATCAGTAGTGATAGGTGTCCACTTCATTTATAGTTCAAGTGTTATCTATATAGCTAGGCGCTGGGATAATTTTTTGCATTTACTATACTATTCTTATTTACATATATCTATGAATAACTTTTTTTAAACAACTGAATACCATGTAAAATCCCAAGCAAAGTATAGATGTATTTGTAAGCAGTCATTGACTAGTCTCTAGCAGCGCTGCAATAGATATTCTCCTTTTGTCGGTGCATGTAACAAGTTGGACATCTTATATCAGTTCTGGACTCTTTTATTAGTTTCTAGTCACTTCAAATTTAGATACTTGAAGATCTATAGAAGGGGTATAGCTGAAAGCCCATTCAATCAATGTAGCACTGGGAATGAATATTTCTGTCTTGTGTCATAAGTAATAGATTAATTACATTTAGTATGTAACAAAAGCTCCTCCTTAAATTAAGATATACAGTTTCTGCAAATACAATTTAAAGGGTCAGATTCAATTAAGAATACGCACCGCAATAGACAGGAAAAAATATGCGCTGCGCATTTTCCCATCTAACACGGTAGCTAATTTCTATGCGCACCTCTCTGAGGCGCGCATAAAAATCTTTCCCGAAAAATATGCGGCATTAGCTTCGCACCCGAGTTATTCACGGTGCAAAGCTAATTGAATCAGTCAATTGAAACAGTCTCTCTCATTTCTGTTACTTTTGCTTTGGTTTTCTTTCTCCCCAGATCTAATTGTCTAGATACTCTATGTAACTTTTCACTGTCTGAATCTGTGTGTATAAATACTGCACTCTCTTTTTTGTTAGAAGCTTACTGATCTGCCTTCAGATTCTGAGCTGCTTTCTCTGTATCAGCTATCTTTATCTCACTGACTCAGTCTGTGTTTCTTTCATATTAGATCTCAGCCTCACTCCTTTCATCCTTCACTTTCTCTCCTCTCTGACTCTCTTACTTGTCATGGGCGTGGGTCGCTGCTGCAAATGGACCTTTTTTCAAAAGGGCGTTCTCTCCAAGCCAGTTCCTTGCAGAAGCCAAGCAATCAATCCTCCCTGGAATATAGACTACACCCCGAATGGTAAGTAAAAATTTAACCCAACCCTTACTCTAATCCTTACCCTAACCCTCCCTACCCATTACCCTAATCTTTCCACGCAGCCTGACAATAATACTTTCTTCCCTTCCCAGAACCTAACTCTAAGACTCATTTCCCTGCAGCCTGACCCTAAAACTCCCATCTCTGCAGCCTGAGCCTCAGACTCCCCTACCCGCAGCCACATAACCCTCCTCTTTCTATACCCTATCCTTCCCCGCTGCCTAAGCCTAAAAGTCCCCAGAGAGTGTTACTCAACTCTCTGGTCGGTCGGTGTGGCTGGTCCGGCTTCTTACAAAAAATTAATGGGTAAGTATGCCATACTTACCTATTATAAAAAATTAAATAAAAAATGGCAGCCCTTTTGAAATACAGACAATTAGAAATGAGCTTTCAGCTGTCTCTACTTCTAAAAAACACCATTTGCGGTGGTGACTTGCACTTCCCCCTAACACCTGTAATTGCCGGTTCCCTCTAGAACATTCTCTGCTGTCCTCCTGCTCCTGATGGAACTCTCTGACAAAGGGTATATATAGAGGACCAATATTCATAGTCATTGGCCACAGAAACCGGACCGTCTCCAGGGAGTCAGGATAAAGAAGAAGCTAGCTGGAAAGATCTCTGCAATCAAGAATGAAGACTGCAGAACTGTGAGTAGAACCTATTTTATTATTATTTATAATCACCAATGTTGATTTTTTATTTAAAAAATATTGGGCCACATGAAACATAAACACAGTATTAGGGCACAGTATATCTATTTAATGATATGTGACCATACTATATCCATTCAAATCAATCAGAGTATCACGGCCTGAGGAAGTTCTGGAACGACCACGGGTTGGAGAGTGGGCGGAGTCGGGGCTTCGAAGATGAAACGGGGGGCCTTCAGATAATGCTTGCGCATAGGGACCCAATCAGGACCTAGAACTGCGACTGGACTGAGCACAATCTGGAATGCTGGATAGGAGTCAGACGGAGAGTACTGGCACTGGACTGCAGGCAATGGCACTGGACTTGACTGCAGGCAATGGCATTGGACTGGGCTGCAGGCAATGGCACTGGACTGGAGGCAACGGCACCTGACTGAACTGCAGGCAATGGCACTGGACTGGACTGCAGGCAATGGCACTGAACTGGACTGCAGGCAATGGCACTGCACTGGACTGCAGGCAATGGCACTGCACTGGACTGCAGGCAATGGCACTGGACTGGACTGCAGGCAACGGCACTGGACTGCAGGCAATTGCACTGGACTGGACTGCAGGCAATACTGGAGAGATAGCTGAAGCTGCACAGGATTTCAATAAAGGCAGAGAGTACTGGACTGGACACAGGTAGCAACAAAGAGAGAACCAGGCTCCTTCTGTGACAAAGTAGATCTGGCACAGAGGAGAGATCTGACAGGGTTTAAATAGCCCTCCTTAGCGCAGGATTGGCTACGACAATCATGTGATCCAGCTAGCTGCTCCTGATTGGCCTAGGGACATCACGTGCGGCGGACTGTCATGGCGGCGCCCATGCAACAGAGCTCCCGCCAGAAGACATGCGGCGTGCCAGGTGAAGAAGAGTAAGTACAGTTACTGACCAGGACCGGACACAACCAGGCGACTGACAACAGAAGACCCTGCTGAGGAGCAGGACCGTGGCGGGTAAATCTGGCGGCGTCTGCCACAATGTGTGACACAGGGCACACTATTTCAGTCTAACGGGCACACTATAACTATTTTTATTGGGACGCCCTATCTCACTATCTATCAGGGCACAATATATACATTTCTTTATATCGGGGCAAACTTTGTTTATTATGGCTTCAGGGTACATAATATTAACCCTTAGCATGCTACCGTTTATGGTACTAAAAGGCACAGCATGCCTTAAAACACATGGACATGCTGTGCCTTCAAGTACTATATGCGCCAGCATGTTAACGGTTAATAACATGCCGCAAAATGTTATTTTTAACTGTTAATTAACGTTTTAAACATTTTTAAAAGTAAACTTAAAGAAACCACAATGAACCAGTGCTGTGGAGTCTAATCACAAGCTTAGTGTTCACCAGAGCCCCAGATGGAGGGGAAGGTCTTGGCCCTCTGGACAAGAGCACAGATGAAATATGGTGGACAAGATCCAAGTGTATTAGGAGATAATGTAGGCGTGGCTACTAAGAATGAATGCTGCTGCAAGCAGTGAACACTGGAAGTGCAGACACCAGAGACACAGGCAGGAACCAAACACAATGGAATACAGGAACCGAGGACCAGATAACAGGGACTGAGGACAGGATAACAGGAACCAAGAACTAGACACAGGACCTGGAACCAGACAGCCAGAACGCACATGCAATATCAGCAGGCAAGGAAACCTGTTGCTGTGACAGGGAAGTGATGTCAGAGAGGGATTCAAATAGGGCAGCTGATGAATGAGCTCCAGCAAGGAAATAAGCCACACCTGTGGAATAATGACTGAAGCAAAGTCATGTGGTCAGCCAAGGTAAAGAAAAGATTTAAGGTGCAGCAAAAAGTACCGTTCTTATGACAGAGAATAAGTGATGCATAAAGATAAGTGGTTAAAATAATATCTCCATATCATGGCAGCGCTAATTTAAAATTTTGTGCTATTAAGCCCAATGATTCTAGCAACAATTTTCTTCCAGAACCCAATTTCCAATAGTATTAATTATATTCAAAAAGTTTTCATACTTTAAATTTAAGCACAATATTTAAAGTTAGTAATGTCAATATATGGAAATTTGTTATTACTAGTTTAGGGGGCAAATTTATTTGTGCATGATGATAGGATTAGGCATGAAGGGCCTGATCCAGAGCTACAATGGTACATTGAGCGTTCTAACATTCAGCGTACCATCGCTGGACTCTCCCGACCTCCCCCTTGCCACAGCTTACGCCGGCTGAAGGCTCTCTTAACTTCAGCCGGCGTATGCGAGTGTTAATACGCTGGGATGGTGGCGTTGCTACGCTAACGCCACCCTCCCAACCTCATTACCCTACCTCCCCCGCCTACATGCACTAACTGCAGCGTAGTAACAGAGGGGAACGCCCCCTCCAGCATTACTATGCTGCTGCTACGGATGCCCGATCCACGATCGGGCGTTGCTGTAGCTACGCTGGGCAACATCTGGCTGGCTCTTTTAAGCCGATCTTATGCTTACGCCCGGCGTATTACCGCCAGGCAGCATATGGCTGGTTCAGTCCCGAAGTGTGCCTATTCCCGTCTATTATGGTAGTATATATATTGCAGATTTTATCTCGCACTACGAGAAAAAATTGCACTCAAATGGATCTGCTCATTAGTCTAATTATACTTATTATTTGTAAACTATATTTCTAAATGAACAACAACAAAAAATAACACTATGATTGTGGTGAACATTAAGTTTTTCTAAAAAAAAAATCCTATAGCATCTTTTGTATGACCTCAAATATGTTGAAGTCTTTTGATTTATGATGATCTGGTGAACCTTGAAACCTTGTTCTATATTTCTGTCCACAAATTGATATCTTATTCATATAAATGCATTGTATTACTTTATTAAGTATAATTTTAAGTCAATTAACTCATGATGAGTGATGTTAACTCAAAGAGGGACACTATAATCTAATTGCATACAATGCAATGTCTCTGAACTGAAAACATAATATGTTTTTAGTCTATTATCATCAGTCACTGTCAGAACTCTGCTGGACAATAGACTATTTTTTTAATTTGTAAAATAGTACAGAAGACAACACAATTTAGAAGATCACTGAACTAAAATTAAGAAATGCAGAAAGTGATAGCTGGTTTCTCAGTATGGTTTAGTAACTGTACATTTTAAGATACCTATTATGGCTATAAGGGACAAACTTGCATACTATATGATATTTCATATTCTCATTGTTTAATATATTATTTAATATGAATGAAATGTCTCTACTGCCCTAATAAGGGCAGATAAGCAATCTAGACAAAATTAGGACAACATCTAAAATGATGAAAAACAGCCAGTTTTATGCATTCTGAATGTGTATTTTGTGTATGCTTCCTGCAGATGCACACACATGGTTATGTGTCATAATGCAATACAAATGAAATCTTTTCTAATGGAGGAGCAGGATGACATGCTAGGCATACAGTGTGTATGCATAGTGGGTGGTATTTAAATCATACAGTAAGGGTTTGGTTAGACACTTACGTACAATCATTCATTATGCACTGGTCCCATTTTAAATGGATCTAGTTAATTAAAATTAAGGTAGGGTCCAGAAGTGCTGTACATGGAAATGGAGCGTGCTACCCTCGCAAGTACAGAATTCAGAATCCCATTGACACAACTTCTCTTCAACTTCTGCTTTCAAATCTGGATTCAGTCTAATAAATGGTAGAGAATAGAACAACCAAAAGCAGATCACATGAAAGTTATGTGGTGCAACAGATGGTACAACACTAGGCAAAACAGTAGGGAGTAGAACAAACAAAGGCTGCAATAATAGATATACAGATAGTGTAGTTCAGGTAAGGGTCCAGGTTGAGCAGTAGAAGTCTGATTCTTGGAAAAGCTTATGTGTATGTTTTACAGTGTCAGGCATATGAAGCAAGGTGAAGAAGCCAGAGGGGGGAAGTGGGGACATATGGGGAGCATGGTGGTTTATACTGCAGGAAGTGTTATAATGCATCCCATGCTCCCTGGTGTATCATATAAGAGAAAATTACAGAAGAATGGCAATAATATTAGGGATCTTTCACTAGAAGGCATTTTGTGTTGTACAGTGTACTTAAGAAGATACATACGCACGGGGTGATAAGAAAGCTAAAGACAGCTTTAAGTTCCTTAAGAACAACAAAAACGAGGTTGTTAAGCGATTTGCCATGCATATATTTGCAAAACCATTCATTCTTATCTCCCTTCTTAATGGTGAATCAGGTCCGTAGATCTCACTTTCCTGTTACATACTAGAGACAGTATGCTGAAATCTAATTGGTTGCTGTAAATGTGATAAATCTTTTTATAGATGTAGCATCGAGATTTCTTTGCAATGAATAGGTGCAGTATGGGAGCAAGCTCAAAAACGGTGGTGTATGCATCCCAATGTCAAAAACTAGTGCAAAGTGTCACGGAATCACAGGGAAACAACCATGACCCCAATGGCAATTTGGACTGACCACCTGGAAGCGGAGTCTAAATCTTGGTCTGCTATTTATCAGAGTCCCTGATGGTGGGGACAGTCTTGGCTGCAAACCACGGCGGATATTTAAACAAGTATCATCCCTGAGGTAATAGAGGAAGCAGGTCAAAGGTGATGAAGAAGTATGAACAGTAGACTGGAATCCGGAGTGGATGATGTTGAGAAATGGCAGACATGGAGCCGGGAGGTGAACACGAGGAATGGAGACTGGAACAGAAGTACTGCGGCTTGGTACAGGAGACAGGATCCTGGGAGCAAAAGCAAAACTCTTTAGTAGTACACACAAGGCAAACCTAGTAAATCTGATACCCTGGTGCTGGAGAGCAGGGCTCATGGCATTAAGCGTTAATGAGTTCATCTGTGCAGGGCCTGAGCTGTGCTTTGATGATGCTAGGCAGCAGCACACCTGCAAGGTTAATCACAGCACCAGAGTAGAAAACAAGAAAGGCTGAACATACATGGGGGATGATTTAGAGTTTGAGATGGCAAAACAGGTGCAAGTTTACAGCTCGGTTAAACTATTTTGCAAAATAAGAGGGCTAATTAATTTTAAATATTTTGCATGCAGGGAAAAAACTTTACTTTTGCACATAGAACTCACATACTGTATAACTTTATATTTAATCTATAAAACATAGTTGAGCTTAATTCTAATTCTGCTTTCACAATTTAAATTTTCCTTCCCTTGCAGTTCAACTTGGTATTGCTCAGGTTTACATTTGCACCTAGAAAAGGTGTAAGGGCAGCTCTGAATAAGCACCATGATCTGTGATATAAAGTGGTTTATGCAATATAATTTAATGGGAATCTGGGTATTTTTTTGTACAAGATTTCAACAGTTACTTCCGGTGGGCGGTGCATCTTAGATCGGCTCCGCTGCAGAGGCATCTTTTAAGGCTTCTCTCCCGCAAATGCAAAAACATTTGATCGCTCGCTTGCCATTGGGAGCGCAATGTAGCTGGTGCCGGGGGAGAAACAGAGCGCACCTCATTTCAACAGCATACCCACTGGAGGACTCTGCAACGTTGGGAACAGTGGACAACAAGAACTGGACTACGCTGTGTGGAGGTTCCCACTTTTACTTTAAGGCCAGCTGGGCACCATCTTAATCGTTAATGCACTGGGGACTCTGTGATGGCCATTTTGAACACTGAAACACAGTATCCTCAAAATTCTGAAGGTGATATCAGCACCTATAGTAGACACATCACTGGGTGACATTCAGAGAATCTATCAGTACAGGTGATCATTTGGAACCCTCAAGGAGAGCTAGAACTCGGACAGGAACTCACAGTTTTTATTGGTACAGCTTGTACTAGCACACCTGGTCTGATACTTGGATGGTGTTTCCCTGTGGCATGCCTTCAGCCTAGACGGGAGACACAACCATTGCCTTCACTGATCTACAGATACTACTACATGCCTGTGCGGGTACGTTCTAATCTACGGTGAAGTTTGCTCCAACTTTATTTACTGAATCAGCTGTGTGGAAAGAAGGGGTGGACATCACTGTTAATAACTCCGATTTTAGACTTTCTGGGTACGAAGCCTTCGTCTGCAACACAATCAGTATAGACTGGGCATCTCCTATTGAATGTGCATACTACCCCTGAAAAGTTCATAGTGAGTAGAGTGGAGATAATCATAACCCGCTTGAAAATGGCATAGATAGCTCTTGCCTTACCAACACTAGCATTTGAAGAATTTGCAAGGAGCAGACAAGAGGACTTACTGACAGATTATATCTTTATTACACCAGAGTGCCTAAACCAACTTGACCAAAAATTTTCTAGAAAAGGCGCTAGGAGTAGTCCATCTGGAACTTTTAACAACATTTAAACACCAAAGAGGGACAGTCTCTCATTGTTTACTTCCGTGACAACCTACCCTAACAGAGTGCAATGCCAAGTATTACTGTGTTTTGTCAAACTTTCTTTATATTTGTTTGTTATTCTAGGTCTTACTCCAGCGTATATTTTGTAAAGCCTCGTAAGAACTGATATGTTGTTAAGTTTGATACCATCGACCTCATATGTGGGTCTTCTTCTGTGTAACAAAATAACAGTAAGATGTGAGCTTTTATGTTATAAACTGGGTACCGTACAGGGATACCGTGAGACACTCATCAAGACACCTCCTCCGATTCAACTAATGTCTAGAGAATATTTCAAATAACTTGCATAACATTGTGATTGACAGGGCGGGAAGAGGGAGGGAAAGGAGAACACATGAAAAAAAAAAAAAAACAACAACCCCCTCTAAGGATTGCGCATTCACTTGCCTATTGCCCTTAGGATATGGACAAGTTCTTGGAGACTATGCCTCCAAAGAATTCACAAAACCAAAACTCCTCAAAACCCCCCAAACATAGACAGTACACTAGCAAAATGGCCCCAGGTACGCCCCCCAGAGAAGAGCCTGCTGATTTGGATAACAGGCCCCAAAACACCATGGAGACTATTCCTCTATCACAAGCCCAGCTATCGGCAATGGCAAAAGAGATGTCCATCTGCTTGATGCCATTGATTGATAAAAAGCTAGAACACATACAGGCACTGTTTGATGCCTCTATGACAAAAATTGATACAAACACTTCCAGAATAGCCGAACTGGAACAGCGTTCCAGTGACCTAGAGGATCAATACATTGAGGCGAGGGGCATCATCGACTCCCAATTTAATACCATACAGGCCCTTGCAGACAAGGTTGATGACTTTGAAAACAGGCATCGCCGAAATAACTTACGTTTTGTGGGTGTACCTGAGTCTGTCAAAAATTATCAGCTTCTCAAATGGTCGTCTGAAACTTTGCCACTGGCACTGGGAATGGATGTCAGTTCCCCTGTCCAAATTGAGAGGGCACACAGGCTGGGACCCGATAGTCAAAGACAGGGTTCAAGGCCCAGGCCGGTGATCGCTAAATTTTTTGATTTTAGAATTAAAGAAATGATCCTCATGTTATACCGAAAAGCCCAGAGTCTACAGGTAGAGGGAGAGCGTATACTTGTTTTCCAAGATTTCTCTGTCCTTTTCTCAAGGAAAGAGTTCTCAGACATTTGTAAGACGTTGTTTGATCAAAAGACAAAATTTGTACTTTTATACCTCGCGAAACTTCGCATCATGGCTGATGGTCAGCCGTATTATTTCTCTGACCCGGAGGAGGCGCGAAAATTTATGCAGAATTTACCAGGGTCCCCTAATAGACGAATGAATGAGTGAGCTATTGCTTCCTACAAAATTTAAAAGTAAAATATACCTCACTTTGTCATCTTCATAGATAAGGTGTCCAGTTATCTACTGGAATTGAAATTTTTCATGTGTTGCTGTTGTTGGTTAGGATTACTTGATTTAATGAGCAATTATAGTCAGTTGAATAAGTTCCAATCTTCCGACAAGTTGGAGGTTTGAATTAAAAATTTTGGAAAAAGGAGAAGTACAGTTGAATTTGGTAACTGTTTCAATGTCCACAAAATCTATTTACCCACTATTAATATTTGGGATATCACCCGATTTTTTTATCTTTTGATTCATTTATGCAAGGTACTGTTCCACAGCCCAGGACCAGGGTATAGCAGTCTCCGGCAGAATTCTCCAAAGTATGGGGTAGGATGACCATGCCTTCACAATCTCACCAACAACATTCTACACACACTAATAAATAGAAAGGGGATAAAAACAAGAGCTGAGGAAAATGGCAGTACTGCAGCTAATCCCACTCCATTATTACCAATACGCTTTCCCTTGTTACTTTACATTATATTAAAAAGTTAAAACAATTGCAATTTTCAGATATGCTGACACCAATGTTATACTGAGTATACATATCCTCTAAGTATAATTTAGTGTTTCTATCGGAAACTCTGAGTGGCTGACAACATATCATGCTCCCCCTATCTGTCCGGACTACTCCTTAAATGTATATATTATTAATTAAAAGACACACATGTATATTGCGAATATTTAGCCCAGTTATTTGATAAGATATTATAAATACCCCATCTCAATGCTGGATGATACCTCATAATTATACATAAATTAAAAAGCACAGATACATGATAATTAATTAAAAAATGAACTTTCAAACAAGAACTTATGACCTAATATACTATAAAACCAAAGGAATCCGGATAATACATTCATCTATAATCCATAAAACCTGCCAATAGATATGATAAATAAAACATATAAATATCTCTCTCTCTCTCTAAAAAATATATAAAAACCAGCAATAATGTTCCCAACATATATTCAAAGGATTTTATTTGGAAGTGAAATTCAAAGAGTATGAACCAAAAGGATCTTATTACAGAATATTATGAAATATAAAACAAAGGGATTATATTTCAGATGCAATTGGATATAAACGTCAGTCCTAGCTGCTATCCCTTATTGGTCATAATCCAATCACCAATACAAATAAATAGATAAATTAGTGTATATTTATATATAAAAGGAGACCCTTTTACATTAATCTTAAATTGGATAAAATTCATATATAGTTAATAAATAATTCATAAAACATTAATATCTAACTAAGAGTAGTATTATCTATTGTTCACCTTTTTCAAGGCACCTAATCATATAAATTAAAATAAGCTAAAATAAAATAAAAAAGGTATAAGGATAACTAAATAAATAGAATATCCATAAAAAGTGCTAAAGTGATATGTTTATTAGTGTTCTTAAAGTGCAAATAGTACTAGAAAATATTATTATTAAGATGTGCAAAGGCCTAAATATTTAAATCTAGGGGCTATAGTAATTATCCAATATATGTGGGGATATGTGTAGTGATTATTCTATATCCATAAATATAACTAGATGGATGAGGATGAGAACTATCAATGGACAAGAGAGTGTTATAGCAACGTCACTTACGGTATTTGGTATTCCCGGGAGGTCCCCCTACCCAGTACTGGCCAAGCCCTACCCCACTTTGCTTCCAAAATCAGACGGATTTGGGCGTTACCGGGGTGGTCTGACTGTAGGTGACGTACTCACTCTTATTCTTTCTCCAGTCCATCTGTGATTTTTCAATAAATAGTGAATCAATAAGTGAATCTAAAAGGTGAAACAGAAATATGTTAGAAATTCTATCAAAAATTAAAACAATTATCAATAAATTAAAAAATAATAAAAACATTTTAGGAAGTGTCACAATTCCAACCCAACATATATTACTAAGTGTTTGGGTATAAAAAATGTTAAGGGCCATTGGAGGAGGAAAGATATAAGTAAGACTTTAGCAAGAGCAGAAATGAAAATGATCTTTGAATTAAACACTATGGAACCTAATGTCATGAACCAAGATTTTGAACTGAAATGGTTTTTTATGAGGCTATTTATACGGAAGAACACGAAGAGACTGCACTTCGCTTTGAAAAAGGGCGGTTCACGCCCGAAACGCATCAGAAGGAGCAGCACTTGACGGCAGACCACGGGGGAGACGAGACCAGACGGAGAGGACTGCGAGCTATAGCTATATAGCTATACCTATATACTTGTAAGAGCAATGGATATACACACATAAGAAACTATAAATCCAAATCTAAACTCCCTAGTCTAACAATAAACATCTGATCCTATAAAGGTGCCTAGCCGCCTCACGGCGGGACTTCACCCCAGAAAAAACGGGGTATAGCTGTCCCTACTCTCACTCTAAGTGCCCCATAAATATACTAACTAATTAGCAAAAGAAAAATAAACCTCAAAAAGATTATTTTTGTGGTAAAATAGGTGTAGGG
>WWET01000794.1:385962-402529 GCA_011038615.1 Limnodynastes dumerilii | reverse complement strand
ATATATACACAAGAAAACAATACAAAATATGCAGCCTTAATCATTACGGAATGAATGGGAATTTGATTGACTTATTGTAATTATTTTGTAATTATAATTTTTCAGATTTCACCCTTGATAAAACAATGTCTTATAATAAGGGGATAAGGGGAGTTTGAGATCTATAAATTCTTTGAAAATGCTGATTCAACATAAGGATACATAGAATTCACAGGTTGCCATTTAAAAAAAAAAGGCAAAATATTTTGTTCTCCCAGTTTGTAAGACTGTGGTATAATTGTTCAACTCAAACTTTGATAAACAGGCTATGATATTTATGCAAAGGTTTGTAGAAAGTAATTAGCCTTTTATTAAAATGTGAAATCTTAGACCACAGTATTTACATAGGGATTTACTCTAGTCTCCAAAAATAGGTATCACAATGCTGATGGCATTTTCTACCAGCTGTCCACTCCTTTTAATGATGCCAATAGAGATATAAGATCTATTCAGGAAAATTATTGATCCAGTTTTATCTGTACATTTTTACACTTAATGTAGTTTTTAGGAGGTATAAACATTAATCAATACTAGCAAATAGAATGCTAAAATCTAAGAATTTTGGAGTAAGAATAAACCCACTACCTAAACCAAATTGACTTTTCTTTGTAGAGGCTGCAACGTCTGCCAAAAGTACCATGGAGAGAAAAAGAAGTCTTTTGATTCATCTATATCTGTAACAATATTCTATTAAAACATTTATTAATTCTAATACCACCCACGTTGTATAAAAGATCAAGTGGGGTTATGGATTACTGTATTCAATAGGAGGAAAAAGGTAAATTTTTAAAATGAAAGCACTTGCACATAAGTGAAACATGAAAAATAATATAGAGAACAGTGTACCTAGAAGCTTTAATAAAAATCATAGCTCTGATTGCTCTTTAGGACAATTTATATAGTCTGGCCCTGATCCAGACCTACACCTGCCATCGCTAGGACGGCGGGTGTAAGCGTAAGATCGGCTTTTCAGCCGATCTGCGCATGCGCCGGGCAGATGTAGGCAAGGACTGCATATATTACACAAAGCCTGCTATGCCATTGGTGAAACTGAGTATATGAATGCTACTATGGTATCTGCTATTGCATTGTCTCACTGTGCTAATTAATTGATTGCAAGGACTGCATATATTGTTCAAAGCCTGTTACGCAAATGGTCAAAATGAATATTTGCCATCGATAAGCTTGAATATTTAGGAGTTATTAACTTTATATGTTGATATATACATAATAAGTATTTAATGATTGATATTCTATTAATTGGCTAATTAGTTGATTACAAATATCGATTGAATAATCTAACTACTGTTATTTAATTGCAACCTGTTTAGTAAATATTGTTAACTACAGCCATTAGCTGAATTAGTAGGCAAATATAAGAAAATATGGCTTGGGCCTATCTGCCATGTTATCAGTAGACACTGTACAACTATTTTCATTTGAAACAAAGAAAAACATAAGTAAACAGATTTATCAACTAAACTTGTGTCAGAGTTTATGTTTGGTGCATTATACATTGTATTGCTAACTAAAACAAAAGAATACTCGGTTCAAGTACAAGACATATTTACACAAGTATTTGTGTCTTGGAATAATTGGTAGCTCGGCTAGTCCGCGACAAAACGCATCGGCATAGGTCTGGATCAGGCCCTCTGTCCCTAACTACAACTAGAATAATCTGTTGGATACTAACATTAAATATTCTGTGTCCCCTTGGTCTAATTAAAAGCTTTGATAGTATGCTCTTATAATATACTGGTAACTGTAAGTATTTAATGCATTTGAATATTTTATTTCCCTCTCAGGGTAGTTTTCAGTGGCCCAAATTGGAATAAATATAGTTAGAATCCATGAAATACACAACTGTTGCTCTTTACTTCCAAATAGTGTCTTAATTATCTGAAGTACTCAAAAATATTCATTTTTATAATATATTGGTTACATGGTCCTTTGCTGTCTCTATTCTTTTATTATTTTATCATTCTAGTCTAGTTAGATGAGATTATTTAAAATAATTATTACAAAATATTATTGGTTGTTGTTGCGCTTCCATGCAGTGGAAAACTATATCATTTTGCTACTTCACATTAATGCACCTTCAATACAAATCTAGATCCACCAGCTCCAGAGTTCTGTAATGGAAGGTTTCTCGACAGCGGGTGGGATGCGTATGTCACATGTGCAAGGCGGGAAGGAAGATGTATGCTAACTTTATAGTAATGGCTTGGTGGAGCCAATACTCAATTTAGATTTTCACATCATCCTCATTTTATGTGGATATGATGCAGACATATTAAGGTTGGGTCCTGTGAGCATAAGTCCTTTGTGTGCAAAGGTAGTGACCAGCAGTCATTCAGCTTTGGTGCTGCTGCGCTCAGAACTTCAGGTTCCTGGATATAGTCCATAATGATTAAACTGCATAAATCGTATGGTTTTCTCAATTTACTTTCTTAATAATGATTATATGAAGAAGATCATTTTGTTATTGATGGGTCTTGTTTATATTCTTTCTTTTTCTTTATTTTTCACTGTTAGCAGAAATATTTGGAAAGCCTTTATGATGAACTTATTTTTAGTATATATTTCTCTTTTAATAACATTAAAGAAAAAGCTATTTCTTTAGCCGCCTCCTTATGGCAACACACAATGGGTTAACCTTCCCTACTTGGAGTCCAACAGGAAAGAAAGAAAGACCCAAGGGTACATAAACATAAACATCCCCTTCCTTCTGAGTCTCTTTTTCTTTCTTTCTTTCTTTCTTTCTTTCTTTCTTTCTTTCTTTCTTTCTTTCTTTCTTTCTTTCTTTCTTTCCTGTCGGAGCCAGGCAGGGTAGGTTTGAGTTTATTTCAGCAGAGGCTTACCCCTGTCAGCGCTCCTGCGATTTGGTGCAAGAGAGAGGCTGGAGCCGGCCTTGCATGTGTCCGGACATCTGCGCAGGGCTATAGGCCTACCCCTAACAACGAGGACGGGCTAGCTGGGACATCAGCAGCATTGCTGCATGGCCACCACAGAAAGCGGCTATTTTTGTGTAGCCTGTATTTATCAGCTTGAAAGCGAGCACTATTTCATCAGCAAGCATCGGAAGGGTTTTTAATTCCCTCTGGTGGTAGTCACGCTGCTGTGGTTCTTTTCCAGCATCTTGCAGGACATGGAGGAGCAAAGGCCACCGAAGTCTAGGTAATCCTCTCAGCTTTCTTTTTTATCTTTTTAGTTTTAAGTATTAAGTATTTTTAGTATTTAGTTCTTGTTGTAGGTTTGAGACCAGTAAAGACAGAACAGATGTCAAAGGTAAACATAAGAAGCTTCATGTCACTCGCTACTCCCTTTGTGATGCACCTCTGCCAGATAAATATGTCAGTATTATTTGTGTGGACTGTAAAACAAAACAGCAACAACAGCCTACTCAGTAGATGTTAGAGTTGGTACAACTTATGAAGTCTGCTCTTACAGACACCTTTCTGAAATGTTCTGCTAAACGCTGTAGGTCAGCCTTAAGTGACATGTCACAGGATTCAGACCAGGTGTTACCATTTGAGTTGTCTGATAAATGTTTGTATGATGAGGGATCTATTCATTCTCACACTGATGCAGACTTTAACCAGGATTTGGTAAATAATTCCCTTAAACGAATTCACAAATAGCTGAATATAGAGGAATCATAATAGCAGCTTAAGCTGGAGGACATGTTGTTTACAGAAAAGTCATATCAAAAGAAATTGTCACAAGCTTTAAAAGATGTGATAGATGACTGGAAATGTCCAGAAAAAAGGCTTCCAGTTTCACACAAGTTATCTATATTGTGCCCGTTTGTTCAGAATGAAGTAAAAAAAAATGTGAAAACCCTCCATACTCTCTCGCAAGACCGCTTCCATTAGAAAAAATGGTATTGGGCTTTAAGAAACAGCATTCTATTGTGGGGGCAGTTCTGAAGCCGGTGGGAGCTACAACAGTTACCGCTAGAGTACTACGTGTCTGGTGCAACAACTTAGAAAACAATCTGTTGAATGGAGTTAAACACACAAAGCTTTTGTAATCAGTACAAGACATTAAACTGGCAGTCGAGTTTATGTGTGAGGCTTCATTAGACTCAGTCAGGCAGGCAGTCAGAGCAGGAGCATTTCCAGCTATAAGAAGGAGGGTGCTTTGGTAGAAACTCTGGGCTGTGGATGCACAATCTAAAAGAAAACTGCTAAGTATTCCCTTTCAGGGGAATTTCCTGTTCGGTAAAAAAATGGATGAAAATATTCTCTAAATCCTCTGGAGGAAATTCACAGAGATTACCTCGGGACAAAGGCCAGAAGAAATTTTTTTGGAACAAGACCTTTAAGACCAGAGCGATGGAGTTTAGGGAAGCAAAAGCTTATAGACCGGGAAGAAATTATAGAAGAGGACGGTTTACATTTGAAGATTTAATTTTCGTAGGGGTAGAGATGCCTGATCGAATCTCAAGCAGCTGGTGCAATGATGCCAGAAAAAGCAATCCGAAGGTCACAGTCGGGAGCAGACTATTTAGGTTTTTCCTAAGAAATCAGATGTGTGGATAAAATTGTCGAACAAGGTTACAACATAGAGTTTGTGAAGTTCCCTGCCAGTTACTTGAATGTGCCGCTTTCAAATCAAGCTTGGAATAATTGAGCAGAATGTAGTCAGGAGCGCTTTTAGGGTATTATTTGAGGTTTTTTGTGGTGCAAAAAGAACTCGGTAGGGTTACAGAACCATTCTCGACCTCAGATGCCTCAACTCATGTATCGGAGTTCACCTTTTCAAAATGGAATCTTTAAAATCCATCATGGCAAGCATTAAGCCAGGGATGTTCCTAACCGAAATCCACTAGGACTTTTACAAAGGTGCTCATAGTGCTAATTGCCAAGCTGAGACTCAAAGGAATTTCAGCATGGGCTTATCTGGACGACATCTTGGTGGCAGCCCAGTTGGAACATCTGGCATGGTCTCATACAGGTACTGTCCTGGATCTTTTACAGCAGCATGGATCTCGCCGTGATTTTGCTGCTATTTTTTTGCATAATTTACTAACCGTTAATTTTTACCCACGATTTAAAATCCCCGTCGAGTTTCATCGATTTTTCAAGGGCTAAATCGCTGTGCTTTTCTTTGTGTGTAAAAAAAAAAAAAACAGAAGTGCATCATGTTTGGAATGCTTAGCATGGCTGCCCTGATAGAACTACAAGGCTCAGCATTGCTGAGCCTTGTAGTAATATCAGCATCAGCATTTTAAGCCTTCTAAACATGCTGCGCTGTCTCAGTTGCCGGAAAAAAAAATTGCAGTTTAAAAACATACATAAACACAGTGACATACACGTGTGCGTTAGAAAACCCTTTACAATGGATTATATTGCCCCCTAATATGTTAAATTACCCCCGGTGGCCACCGTGTATTGTACTAAATGTCTTGTCATGTACTTTGTGTTGCATAAATACAATACAAAATTTCCAGACTCACCATTTAGCTGTCATCATTCTTGGGACGAGTTGCTTGGAGTTTCTTCTTTCTTTGCAGGTCATCTTCCAGTGCTTGAAGAATGTTATCCGGTTGATAGAAGATGCTGATCTGGTCCTCTCTTCTGCTCTTTGGCCTCTTCCAGCACTTGCCTCGGCGACACACTCCTTTCTCTTTATGGCCACAGTTACTAATGACCATTTGGTCACTAGAGGGCAGCCTTTTATAGTAATAATGACATCATAAACACTAGAGCGCTCACTAGAGCCTCCTAATGTAAATTACATCATATTTTCTATAAAAGAGTGCCCTCTAGTGACTGAATGGTCATTAGGAGTGGCAGGTATGAAGAGGAAGGAGCCTGTCACCAGGGCTAGTTCCGGAAGAGGCCGAAGAGCAGAATAGAGAACCGGATCAGCATCTTCTATCAACTGGACATTCTTCAAACAACTGGAGAAGATGACCTGAAAAAGAAAGAAGAAACTCCAAGCAACTTATCCCAAGAATGATGACAGCTAAACGGTGAGTCTGAAAATGTTTTATTTTATTTATGCAACACACAGACATAGATTGACATGTGTTTTTCTGGTACAGAGGGAGTTTGTTTTTAAGTACTGTGACGATGATCTAAAGGCGATTTAGGCAAATCGACTTTAGTGAATATGTTGATTTGTATTTTTAACATGGCAAACATCTGGATGATTTCTGTCCAGTGATGTTTGCTGGGTCGATTTTGCTAAAGGCTAAAGTCCCGGGACTTTGCCTTTAGTGAATACGACGATTGCATAATCGCCTGCAAAGTCCTGGGAATTTAGCAAAATCAACCTTTGTAAATATACCCCAGGGTATCAGAACTGCAAGCGCTATGCTCAGAACAACCATACTTGAATTTCTTCCCTGATAAAGTATTCTTGTCGGACAAACCCTTATTATCTACCATAGGTAGTTAGAGAGTTTTATATAAATCAAGAAATGATTTTGCTATCTATATGTCCTAGCCCAAAGAATTCTAAGGAGGCTAGAATTCATACTTTGGACTTGGTGAGGAATCTTAAGATTTATTTGGATAGAACATTATCGTCTAGAAAATTCTTTGAATGTGTTATTAAGTAAAAAGTTATGTTCCCTCCCAGTGATAATAACTACTTTGGTAATATCTATTGTGTGCTTCCATAAGGAGCAGTCGTAGGAAACTACAGAACTGTTAATGTGGTTTCCTTAACTCCTCCATGGCAGCATATACTTCCTTCCACTATTATTATATTTACTGTTGTTATTTTTATTAGTTTTTTTGCATCTAACTGTGCTTTTATTTTAACTTGTTTTTGTGTTTTGCAATTCCAAGATTGGATAGACCTATCTGCGCACCAAATTTAAAAGAAAGGAATATAAAAATTCTGGTTCCATGTATATGAAACCCATACTTTCCATTTGAATGTTATTATTTTTGTCTACCATTGATTTATATAGGTTGTCACTAATTATCATGTAACATTTTCTAATTGACAGCTCTGTTGTGTGGGTTATATGGATTTTATATACTCTAATCAGTCTGTTACAGGCCACAATGAAGAAACAAAGTATGTTAATATGTTTTATGTCTATGTTATTGTATTGTTGTTAAATATAATTTTATGTTTGATTGAAATGAGATATTGGGAACTCTGGGTATGTGATATGTGCTGTTTATAAATGCTGTTATTGTCAAGTATGCCATTTGCAGAACATTATTTCAATTGCAAGTTATATGTAAAATTAGTCATACTGTGTAACAGGACCTAGAGGAGAGGAAGGCTCATGAGGTCTAAGCAAGCTATTAGAGGCTGGAAGTGTAAGACAGTGATCATCACTTCATGCTGTGTTTACAAATATATTGTTAGCAGCTAAGAGCTTTTTTAATCTGCCAGCCTCCGACAACCTTCTTGCTTTGGGGCCCAAGCTGATCAATTTCCACCCCTAGCTTCTGCTATTTGATCTACTAATTTTCATCTTGTGGAGTGAAATTATTGGTGCATTTTAGATAGCCAGACAGACAGACAGACAGACTTTAATCAGTGTTTTTTTTTTTATTTTTTTCAAGATAAAGTAAACTACATTTTTATTTCAATTTCAGTTTTATTTTATTAATACAAATCACATCTGAAGACATTAAGAGTCTGACAGAAATTTGTGTTGACTGTTTTGTGTTTTCAGTGTTTGTACCTTTTTTGTACTGGTATGAGGGTAGGTCAAGTAAAATGAGAAGGAAGATTTTTAGCTTGACAGTTATTAAGGCTGACTGTTATTCTTCATAAACACATATTTATTTTCATGCAAGATTCTGTCAGGGTAGGTCAACCAAAACAAAATGAAAATGAATGTCTGAGATTATATAGTGCATCAACACATATCCTGTAATTATATACAGTTTAATTCTATACATTAAAGACATTGGGCCTGATCTAGAACAACGATTGTGAGCGAATTTACGCGTGACAGAGACGTAAAATCGCCTTTTGGTAAGTACTGCGCATGCGCACCATAGAAAATACGCTTAGTAATGTAGCGTAATTGAGAACATATGGGCCATTCACGTATGTGTCACGTAAATACTTACGTCTGGGCGTGCCAATTTTACGTGCGTAAATACGTGTTGCCTATACGTACGTGTGCGGATTACTGCGGTTATGTTGGCAAAAGTTAAGGTAGGGTTTGGAACAGCGTATCTTGACAAAATATGTACATTCAAGGGGTGTGCCTAGGGGAGTGTATAGGAGGTACGCACGCGTAAATACGCTACGTGAATAAACGTACGGCAAACGTAGTTCTGGATCTACCCCCAGCTTAGTAAATCTGGCCCCATGAGCCTTTCTTAGTGAAAGATACATGAAATAATGGGTTTCTACTAATTGTGGCATTTTACTGGACACCATTATGGTTTGTGGCTGGGTGATGGCAAGTGCTGGGGTGCCTTTTTTTGTATTTGTGTAAATTCCCTATACCTCACAGCACTTTCTCTATTTTAACTTATAAATTGATTTGAGCAACCTCCATCGTGTGTGTGTGTGTGTGTGTGTGTGTGTATTTCTTTAGTAAAGCTGGCACTCCACTACATATATGAAATAAATGTGGATATTTGCTCTGATGCCTTTCCAAAGATCTATTGGTCCAATGCATACCATACATACAAATGTTGAAGACGGCACTCAGGCATCCCTATGATAAATACAAGGACTAGTCTTGATTGTAAGATTGTATTCCTTGCATTTATTGTAGTTATTATCGGGGTATCTAGGTGCTGTCTTCAACATTTCTATATAAATATCATATACATCGCCACCCACTTATTTACGGAATGGAATAAGGAAATGGAGTGTCTAGCAAAACGCTTGAGATTGAGGGACCTTGCTATTTACAATACGCTAATGCTAAGGAAAAAGAGAGGAGCACAAACAGGAGGAATCAAACATAACAGGAAAAACGGTCCATTAAAGCGACAAAAGCTGAAACAAAAAGAAGAAAAGAAGGTAAGGTAACAGAAGAGCAATAAGTAAACAAGTCAAAGTAAATATGTCAAACTAGGAGGAGGTTCCAGTTAGTTCCTCAGTCCAGATGCTGCTCCTTCTTGGGTTTAATCTCTATATTGAACTGGTTCTTGACATTTGTGTTAAAAGAAAATATTGCATCTAGTTTGTTTGGGGTTTTTCGTTTTGATAATATACATTATTGTAATTATTAGTTTTTATAATTCAAATAAGCACTAAATAAAAATTCAATATTTTAGATATTTTTTTAAATAATTTATGATGCAAAAGATAAACCAGCACAGCCTGAATGCAAAGATATACATAAAAAAAAATATTTAAACTGACCTCCAGGAGGAGATATAACACCACAAAGCAGGCATAAAAATAGATTTTTGCAAAGTATTTTGATTAACATAATATAGAATTTTGAGTTGAAATGAAAACTTTACATAGATGTATAGCATAGAAAAAAACTGTATAGTTTGGTTTTATATTGTTTAATAATATCTATTGTTTCAAATTCAGAAAACCTATCTTGTAACAATTTTAATTAGTTATTGCATATTTATCTTTAGCTGGTTCTAGAAAATATATCCTATATTATTAATATATAATCTTATAAGCATGGAAATTGTAGACTAATTTTAATCAGCACATATATAGTCTAAAAATTGATAATTTGGTAATAATAAATACATTTAAATTAAAAAGTTGAAAATGTGTTTGATATAAATATTCACTTATATTTGTCATGACTTATGATTATGAAAGGGGAATTGTAGTGTTTTATTCTGAATGCATTACTTTCAGTATAAATACTTATATTTAAAAACGACTCGATGTCGCATTTACTTAATCTACATAAGAAAAAGATACGTAGATTACGTTTAAAATTACTAAGTATGCGCTGTAGTAAAAATCGCTAAACACCGGACGTATATGTTATACGTCCAGTACTCTGAATAAGGGTCTATGAGTGTTAGAAACGATACAGTATATTAGTGTCTACTCATGCGTGATCATTGCAAAGTTCAAGACATTGTTTGATTACATCTTTTAAACTTTCCAAAAGATGCAATTAAACAATATCACGATTCTTAGCTGCTTCAGACGGTTCCCATTCTTCTTTCTGCTGCAGGCTTGCTTTACTCTGTGATATGTGACCTTGAGATTTAATACAATAATGAGGCTTTACAGCATCTTTTAAAATAAAATAATAGCATACAGACATGTAAAGCTTCATTTTTTTAATATATGAAAAACTTGTGCTTCAAATTTCAGTGGTGTAATGCCTTATTTCTGCTAAATCCATGTTTTTCAGCTTCACCACCTAAATCATTTACTATAAATAATAAATACATCCAAATGCTACCAGGTGCTGTAAACATCAATATTGAAATCCTTTCCTGAATGGAGGGAAGAGGTTGTGCATTATTGCCCAGCTGTGCTTAAATAACTAATTTTATGTGCAGAATCTCTGATAAACACTAGTGCAGGGGTGGCCAAACCCAAACCTCAAGCACCACCAACAGTGCATGTTTTCCAGGTCTCCTCAGATAGTCAGAGCTGAGATAATCACTACCACCTGTGGATCTTTAATAATGTTTCAGTCAGTAATGAACACACCTGTGCTCCAACAAGGAGACCTGGAAAACATGCACTGTTGTGGTGCATGAGGCCCGGGTTTAGCCACCCCTGCACTAGTGGTATGTCTATAATTTACTGATATAACTTATAGCAAGTATATATCATGACAGAGTTTTAGAGAATAATCAGTTACATTCTACATTGTATTATTATTGTTATTCTTATTATTCTTATTATTATTAGGATAATTGATTTTTTATTCTAGATATAGCATTCCAAAACTGGAATAAATATTGTACACAGAATATTATAAATATACTCTGTGTCAGTATCTGTAAAATAATTTTTTAAAAAAAGCTCTTTATCCCTGGACCACAGTTTTGTAAGGTGCATACTATTTTTCAGCAGATAATTAGTTTACATTGTCATAGAGTGCAGAAATTGGATAAAATGTAATATAAAGTTTCTAATACCACTCCATTTTTTACATTGTGGGAAGGGGGTTCATATGACAAATTATTAACTTAAAGATACAGCATAGATACATGCATGGCAGGGTTTAGAGGTCAGAATACAGTACGAGGAGCCATTAGTGGATTCTCGCTATACAAGTTCTTGGGAAACTCTCATTGCTTACACGGACTTCCAACTGCAGGATCCTACCTTTACTTTTTCAATCTGTTCATAGATAAAATGGTGATGGATTGAATGTGTGAACCTATCAGCCATACAAATTCCTGCTTATTGCTACAAAGAGTGGGCGTCTCAACCAGGGCGCGGAGTCTAACTAGGGCCTGGTTTTCACAAGAGCCTCCGATGATTGGGATAGGCTGGGATGTATGACTCCTTGCAGGTCACGGCCCCTGGAGGCAACATCCGGAGGGGAAGAGGAAACAAAAATGGAGAGGAGTAAGCAAGGGAGAGCAGGACAAAGAAAAAAAAGCAGAAAGCAGGAGAAAGAGAACTAAAAGGAACTAGTTCTGACAAACGACAAAAAACAGACAGAATAAACTGGGGCTAGCACAAACACAGGCACAAATGAGATACCACAGTCAAAACCAGAGGAATTGGCCAGGAAGAAGCAGGAGAGAATGCAGTGTAACACAGCAATGGGAGTAAGGCAAGGCTTAAGTATAAGGGCACTCAGATATCCTAAAAATGCACAGAGACAGAGCACAAAGCAAGAGCTGGGCACAGACTTGAGGACTAGAATTATAACCAGCAGCGAGGAATATTATCGCTGGAGCTTTAAAGGGGACTGCTGATGCCCTTGTATAGAGTAGATTGGCCACCAAAACAGGTGAAATGATTGGCTGGAGTCTGGCCAGCAATCACAGCAGCCAGGAGACCATAAAAGATAGAGGGAGAAGGGCAACAGCTGTAAGTGTCAGACATGTGCTGGCTGTGCATGGTCCAATCACCTGCAGGATTTCCACTGAGGCACTGGGACAGGACAGCAAACAAAAGAAAAAACTTACATCTTGCCATGCTTAGAATGGTGGCATGTAACACTTATACAGTACATTGTAGTACTAACCCCCCACACACACACTTGCCAGAGTAACCAATCCCTTGTCATAATCTTTAAGAAATGAAAAAAAAGCAGAAGTCTGGATTGAGGGGACTGCATTCCAATCAGGTTGCTCGGATGTGTGTGCATGGACGAAAAGCTAAAATTTAGAATTTTCAAACCGACCTGATGAAAAGTCTTTATCCACTCCAAAGAACTAACACAGATTTTGTAAAAACCCTGTCCTACTGGACATCCATAAATTTGTAATAATTCCCAAAGCATTAGCAAACAAGTTCTGTTATGTTATATGATTGTGTTGAAAACTAAGTAGTATATTTACTAAGGTCGCTTTGGGTCAAATCGCCTATAATCCCGGTACTTTGGTGGCGATTATGCAATCGATGTATTCACTAAAGGCAAAGTCCCAGGATTTGTGGGTTTTAAAAAAGTGCTGTCCTTAAAATCGACATGGTGCTTTTTTCAATGTAGAACATACAAATCGTCGTATTCACTAAGGTCGTCTTTACCTAATCGCCTCATGATCACCATGAAATCGCTGTTTGCAAAATCGCCCTGGAGTAGTGGCGCTTTTGCCAAAATCCCCATCATAATTGTTTGCAGCCCTGTGGTATCTATAAAGGCATGTGTAAATTACAATCAGATCTGGCTTTGTTTGGTGCTAAGATTTGGTGCTTTTTCTTTTCATGGAGAACTCAGGATATGGGTGTTACTCCTGGCTGCTGACACCGCCAATGATTCCACATACTCCTGGGCAACACAATTATAATGAGACACACATTGCTACTAAAGGAGTGATAGAACATACCTTTGGCCTTTTAAAAACTAGGTTCAGGTGTCTTGATAAATCTGGTGGTGTGTTGCTTTATAATCCTGCTAAGGTGGCAGAGATTTTGCTTGTATGTTGTCACCTGCATAATGTTGCTCTTAACTAACAATCCCCTGACATTATTGCAGTTGAAGGCAAGATGCCCCTTTACCATCTGGAGATGTGCTTTCTACTGTGGGTGGGAGGCAAAATAGGGAGACATTAATCAATAATATATTTTCTTGTAAGTATTTTAGTGATGAATCTAAATGACTTAATTCATTGTATAGTGCATATGTAATAAATTGTATGTGATTGATCATAATATAACTTAATAAATCAGCGTGTTTAGATAGTATAATATAAACATATTAAAAAATCTTTTATAACAGAGACATTAAAGTAGTGGCCAAATGTTTATTTTCAAAATTTTAGCCATGTTTTAACAAGAATAAACAAAAAAAGAAGCATTTTAAAATGCAAACATAGAACAAATCACAATGAATGTGACCAAAACATTATAATGAACAATCAATATATAATTTTTTCCTACGCAAGGATTGACTGGTGGGTGTGCTGGGATGTTGACGGGCTAGTCCACCCCTTGTACGTGGTCCACGCTGTAGCGGAGTGTTCGATGCAGTGCTGATGGGCGCACTAGCCACACTCGTGTCAGCTAATGACGTTGATGCTGCAGGTTGGTGCTGATGCTGGAGTTGGGACAACGTGTGGGCAGAGATATGTATTAAGGGAGCGATGAGCTCAGGGCGCAGATTATTTCCACTTTCAATTGCGTTGGTATTTTGTGTCATAATTATATTGAGTTGCTCCACTGCAGCACCTACGCGATTAAACCCCATACAATTAATGCTTTGTGATCTTCACACGGCATTCAGTATTCGGCGCATAGAGGAGCGCTGTGTGCTGATAAAATTAGCTTGGCATTGTTCGATGCGCTCCATAATAGCAGCTACTTGTTGCGAAACATCATGCTGTGATGTAGATGGCTTGCTGTGCGTACTCTTGTTCTGGAGATGTTATTAGCTCTGGGGGAGGAATAATTTGCTAAAGATCTAAGTAGAACTCCTCAATGTTGGGATCTCTATCCACAGGTTCTACTTCTGACTGCTGTTCGACTGTTGCCCGTTGTTGTTCATCTGTTGAAAAATACAAATGGTTAGTATAACGGAATATGTATTGATTACAATATTTCCCTGAACTTAATTTTTTTTCCCTTTACATTAACAGATCCCTGGAAGCTTACAATCTATGTGATAATGGGAACATGACGAAACTCACCTGCAACACTCTGATCACAAGGTGACATGTGCAACTCCACATTGGATTCCTCTGCAGAATCTTCAGGAAGTGAAGGACCAGCAACTAAAAAAAGGTAACACATAGAGGCGTCGATAATGGTCAGTTTAAACTCGCATTTGTATGTTAACAAAGTAAAAATCTACTATATCCTCTCCTGTTGGAGCATCGGTGTTCTGAACATTAACGCCCTCCAGGACCTCCACATTGATTATGGCCTGCTTACAACAGCTGGTTTCAGATCTCTTATAGGGGCCGACAGCATTTACGCTGTCTACCACTTTCTGTCATAGAAATCTCTTTCTGGCATATGAGGTATTGACAGAATCCTCACCAAGCAGCTCACTGTAATTTGGGATGACAGCTTCCACTAGTGCGCAATTTCTGCATGAGAAAACCTAATGTTTCTCCCACTTTTTGTCTTCTTAGGCTTCACATCATCAACATCAGGATTTTCACAGCCTGCAGCAGGTCCCTGTGATGGGCCGGGATTCGACATCATCAAGCTAAGGAAGGAATAAAGGACACCCACTTACTATCTCCTACACGAAACATAAAGCATTATCATGGCAAAGAATAATACAAACAATTCTTATCATGTTTTACAGAGCATACACAATTTGATATGAGTATGGTATATTTCTCATGTACATCGTTAAAAAAATGCATTAGTCAAATAAAGATTGATTTAACATTTCATGAATAAATAGCTCATTTATGAATATATGAGTGTGCATTTATTGTTAAAATATAGTGCATGAGTAACAAACACATAAACTTTAGGCCTTATAGGAGTTTATTGTAAGTTTACAACATAAATGCTAAATATTGTTGACATAAAAAACAAAATAAGGATACTTACATGTCTGATGTGAATGAAGGTTGATAGCACAAAACTCAAAGCCTTCTGGAGCAAGGAAAAGTTTTTTATATAAAGCAAAAATCAAAAAGCTTCCTCTCTAACCAAACTCCTACAACTCTAAACTAAAATGGACGCCAAACACTCTTTATATAGACTACAGAATCTCTGATCTTGTGGGACTTGAGTAAAGCACGGCGAATCTGATGAAAAGCCCGGGCTTTAGGCATAAAAAATGGACACCTATACTTTACCATTATCACCAATGAAGTTGCAGCGATCTTTCATGTAAGAATACCGTAGTTTGTGGAAACTAAAAGCCACACCTATCGACGGCATTTTTTAAAAGTGATCAAAAATTGACGCTTAGTGAATACGGTGATTTTAGGGACAAAAGCGACCTAAATGCGCGGCGAGACCTGTCAAATTTGAATCGCTTTGAAAAAGCGACCTTAAACTGGTCAAATATCGTTTACCTTATATGAACAAAAATTGTTCCATGTTTTCCGAATGGATTGGATAGAGGCACTTATGGAAAAAGAAATAAGGGTAGGTAAATTTATCTCTACTTGGGAAACCTATATATCTCTACTATCTCCTGCCCTTTAAAGAAGTATTCATCATAGTTTTAAAAATACTTCATGGTATCTTACACAAATACTACTAGGGGATCCCCCAATATATATTGAGGAAGGAGAATAAATACTTATACATATAGGTTTCTCCCTGGCCTCTAAGAAATGCTAAACTTTGTAACCTACTGAAACTCTGTTCATTTTCTTTTTTTGATAAATCTATTCTTGGTAACTAATTAAAAATTTTATAAATTAACAATGGAAGTCATATGTATGTTTCAGAACTAAAAGAAACAGATTCCTGGAATATTGCATATTTATTTACGATGTTGTACAAAGATTTTGGAATGTTTGTATTAATGCATTGCTTGAAATAAAAAAAAAAAAATAAATAAATAAAAAAAAGCGACCTTAGTAAATATACCACTAAGAATCAGATTGAGACTTCCAATCTTCCCCTATTTCCATGTGATCGGATGAGATTTTGTCTCTTTTTGCAAATTAATCTGTGCTACGTGATCGGGATGCAATCAAACTTCCTACAAATGCCAAATAGATGTGACATGGTATTACAATATACAGCAGAGGTGTAATTGTGTACCGATCCAGACATTAAACCCACCAAAATTTTAAATTTTCATGATTCACAAAAACTTAGGTAGGGAATGAGTCTTGAACATATGTGTGAGGGAAGTGGTTAGTGGTACAGCTGGGCTCAGAAAAACCTTTCTCAGCCATGATGCTGATTTTGCGATATGGTAGGGAAGCTAGATTGAAGCCCATTAGTAAATCATTAAAGGTTTGTTTATTTACCAATTAGCAGCTGATGGCTCAGACAATGAAATGACAACATCCATTCAATTTACAGATTAAGTCATACCCTCTTT
>WWET01000794.1:353900-379698 GCA_011038615.1 Limnodynastes dumerilii | reverse complement strand
ATAACATAAAATAATGATTGAAAAATAACACTTAAAATAAAAGATATACTTAAATAGAAGCAATAGGTGGCAGTTAGTAATTTAGACCAATTTGTTTTAAAGCTAATAATTATACATTAGAATAATGACAGATTAGGTAGATATGTTTTCCACCATTATAGCGTATAGATAGTTACCATAAATATAAATAAAATAACCTTTAATAAAACATCTAATTAATTAAATAGACAGTCAGTGAAACATGTAAGCTAAGAGTTCATGGGCCTTTATGCCCACCTGAATTATGTGAAAATGTGTGCTGTAAGTTTCCAAGAAAGGAAATATGAGAAAGCTTTCACTGATATTCATGCTGTGAAAAGCTGTGGACAAATGTTTGGATGTATTCCATTCATTACATATTTGGAAATGTTTCCAGAAAAAGGTATTTAATGCATGAATCAACAAAGTGAATAGATATGCTTGATCAACTGGTGCAACTAATTTTCAAAGTCTGTTTACCATAACAATACTCTTATGGGCTCACACAAATTATTACTTAATATGCAGAAACAATAATAACAAAAATGCAACACTTAAATCATAATTGTTATACAAGTATTTAAGAATACTGTTATTAATGGTCGACTTCAGCTGTTTCACATTCAAATTTGCATAATGTTGTCATAATTGACAAAAAAAATTGCAGTTGACTAAAGGAACTTCATTTTACATGAATTATAAGCAAGGTGATTTTCAAAAAGTAAAAAAATATAATAAATCCCACTGCAGATTTTTATTTATTTTTAACAACAAAAGCATTGTCACAAAATATAATTGCAAATAATATACACAGCTCTACTTACATTAACTAAAATAGTGGCAGAAGATGATTGATTCAATTAACTCTATTGCTTTTTAGATATAATTCTTACTAATTACAAACAATGAAAGCATTCTCTTGACAATGCAGATCATATATCACAAGAAATAAAAGTAAAAGTCTTCAATTAGGTGTCTGTTCTCTCCAGCCCCCTTTAACATTGTTTGTAAATAAAATCAAAAATAGTTTTCTTCTAGATGAACACATTAAGGACCTGATTCACAGTTAAGAAAATGCTGCTTTTTAGGTGCATATATTTAAGAAGGGATATACAGTGCATGAATAATACCATAATATACGCAATTTACTTAGGACTTTAGAACAGAATGGCTCTGAATCACTATTACGAACCTATTCCCTCAAGGTTCGTTATGACGTAAGAATGAAGTGGTGTGCCAGGATAACTTAAGAACGAAGATAAGAAGATTGGGAGCCATTTAAATGAGGAAATCTGGGCACAGTTAGGCAAAAACATTCTTAATTAGCTGCCCTACGCACACAACTATGAACCTAAAGATAAGGTAGCCCTATGACATTTGTAAGTTGGTTAAGAAGCTGAAAACCAGGGGCATGTCAGGGAAGTCGCCTTTCTACTTTTTTAAGAACCTGTATCATTATTAAGTGTGAATACGGTACAAAATGTCCATGTGTGTTAGGTAAAATAGTGTTGTACTGTCTGTTTATTCACAAAATACCTATATTGTGAATTTGGTTAAAGCTCCTGTCATACAAATAAAATTACGCACCCAAAAATGTCCACCCCAAGTATTATTTCTAGGGCTGTTATTGTGGAAATTGTGGAAACCAGTACTGACAAAATAGACACCCCTCTCCACAACCTGCCCTCCACTACTACTATGGTTATACAAGATGAATGTATGTCAATTTTCAAACTGGATGAAACTACTATGAGTCATTTTTTATAATGAGGGAAACTTACGTTTTCTCTATTATTTATTCTTTCTGAAAGTAATTTCAAACAGTGTTAAAAATGACATAAAATATTTAACTCCATTATTAATAGTGATGGTTATTGTTAATAATGTGTAATAATATTATATGATTTTTACTTTATTTATAATAGGAAACTGTTTAGTTTGTTTGTTATTTCAGTGCAGGCGAAGTGGAGACCAATCATACAACATTGTTCTGCAAAGACCCTAACTTATCTTTTCCACACCATCTCCATGTAAAATGGGGACAATGCGGAAGGAGAGATTGTATGTAAGGGCTGAAGCCAGCCCATACCTGTAATATTATGCTCACTTTGCAGTGATATGCAGTGAATATGCAGTTATATATTTAGACGACATTGCTCCAAGTCTTATTCAAACGCTATTCTCAAAAATGTCTTTCAAGTCCTCCTTGCTCCCCTCCTCGTATCCGTGAACATATGTGAAAAGACAAAGATCACCTCTCCTAGTGTAATAATCGCAAGTCACGTGACTATCACACAATGGTATCACGCTTACCTTGCTTTCCTCTTGTATCATAGCATGCCCAACCAATTTTTGTCTCCTCCTGGTTTTTTCTGTTGTTAAACGGGAGACTTAGAAAGACAAAAACATAAAAGACCCTTTCCGTAGTGTAAGTAAAATTAGGTAAGTGTTCACTCCCACAATAGTATCACACTCACCTTTTTTGTGTCTATGTAACTCTTTTTCAAGATTCTGCCCTTTTTAACTATTTAATGACGTCATCGTAAGTGGCTGTGTTGGGATTTCATTTTTCGTAACAAACTTCTTCTGATATACTCTATTATTTCTTCTTTAAAAAAAAAAATGATGCACACACAGAAAACATAAAATAAAAAGTAAAACGTATATATATGTCCTCTTTTTTTATTCTACCTTCCAGGGGGTTACTTCTGCTTATATGAATAAAGTAATGAAGATAAATTTATTTCTAAAAATCCTTTTGCTATTCACCCTTTTTAACTTTATTTGGATATTCCTTAAGGTATATTATCCAAAACATCAGACAATGATGTAAAAAAGTATACAGATAGGGGACCACATAGATTAAGCTCCCAAATGAAGAACTGCGTCCTAAAACCCCCAGTCTCAGAATAAATACAGAGGAAACTTAAAAACTGAAAACATATTGAATAATGACAATAATGACATACCACAAAGATGTTAAGCTGATGTTAGTAGTCTTCATCTTTCCAATACGTTACTCTCAGAATTCACTAAGAGGAATTCTAATAAACCATGTGAGATTTTCTCTCCAGACCGATTAGTTTAGTAGTTTAGTAGTAGGTGTCCATCCTTATATATACAAAATCCTAAGGTGCATCCCTAATGTAACAACCTATAAAAAATGTTACATAAAATAAAAATTTAAATAAATTGGACTTAAAAGAAATGTTTGAGAATAGAGTTTGAATAACTCATGGAGAAGGTTAGCATAAAGAAGGTGTTTACAAATTTTCCTGTCATTTAACAATATTGACTATAAATGCAAACCTTTGTGTTTTCTAATATACGTAGGGAAATAATAAATTCTTGAACTGAATCGTGAGAAGATATAGGAGCTGTTTATATGTGGACTATTGGACAGCTTCATTTTGAGAAGGAGCAAGTTCGAAAGAAAGTTATTGATGACAACTAAACACTGTTGATTGATGAACTTTGATGTGTATTTACCACTAAGTTTTGAGTGTTGCAGCCTTCCAAAATTTTGTCTGTGTGCTGTTTGTGCCATCTTCCCAACCCCATTGTATAAGTTATTGTGAATTTCTGTATTTTGTGACCACTTTGTCCAAAAATAAATTAAGAAGGGATCTGGGTCCTAGGAGGTTGAAGGGCTGAATTTCACTGAGGAGAGCAGGAGGAGTGAACTATTTAATTTAACAGATGATAGACTGCTCTTGACATGTTTTTATGCAGCAAGCCCAAGGCCACCAGTCTCTTGCTGTGAGCCACAAGTTCCAATACGTAAAATGCTCCGAAAAAAGCCCAGGAAAAAAGTCAGTTTGAAAACGTCCATCTCAAAGAGATTTTTGGCAACTGATGAAACTACAATATTGAACCGATGCAGCAAGGGAAGATTAATGGGCTGCCATGAATCGGGTGCTGTTGGTTGCCACCTTGCACAACCCTTCTGAATACCTGAGAAAAATAAACCTTTATTTACATATGTTCGCCCATAAAGTTTCAAATAATATGAAGTCTGCAATCTTCCTGCTTGATACTGGTACCAAAGAAATGTAAAAGTACCACCCTATCAAACTTTCCTCCCAAAAGCATCATTAACTGACAAGCCCAAATAATATGAATTTTCCTGGGATCTTTTTGGAACTACACCTACTGGGGATACAATGAGCTGTGGGATAGAAGTTGTTGAAAATGAGCCAATCACCTAAATGCACCTCATCCATTACCTTTCCCAACAGTTCCCCCAAAACTGCATAGCTGATTTCAAGTTGCGCCTGCAGCCTGTATGAACCTGGCCCCTAATGGGCAATGCAAGAATGGAAAACCATCAGGGTGACTACAGCCTGGCAGTCAGGATATAATTCCAACCGGGGGGTCATTGCATCTAAATTAATTGAGGAGGGGGCCGTGAGCAGACATATTGGTGGGAGGGCCACCATGAAGACGAGTTTGGATAGCAAGAGTGGAGGAGGCGTGGTAGTCTTTAACTAGGTAAAAAGTGGCGCAACATGAGCAGGAAGGTTTGTATTTACAGACAGAACCTCTAGCACACCATTTTGGGGATGGAAGATTCCAAAATGATGGCCCCCTTCACAATTTTCATTGGATGTAAACCGGAAGTGATGTCCGATGCTCTGACGGATGTCACAGTCCAGAGCTTCAGCGGAAGGGACATGAGAACGCGGGCCAAGACATTGTAAGCAGGATATAAGAATGTAAAATGTAAGAAGCAGGATTTGCATAAGGGGGGAAGAGGAGCAAAACAGAAAACAGAAAAAGTGGAAGAAGCAAGAGAAAAATTACACTTCATTAAAGTGGAGAGGTATAGAGAAGTTCAAGAAGAAAACAGGTAAAGAAAAAACAAAAGGAGAAACAATTAGAGCTGATAATGAAAAAACACACTAAAAAACAGTGAACCCTAACCCCCCACACATACACATACACACACACACACACACACACGCGCAGCTCACTTCTCAGACCTTTAATTGACTGACCTAGATTTGACCCTAAACCCTGTTACTGCTATTATTCAGAATGTAGCCAGATATTTAAGGGCCTTCATGCTTAATCAACATTCACTTTCTCTAATTGCCACATCTAACATTTCAGTTCTATACCAATTTCTACCAACTGTCTATTTTGAACAAGTTTAGTGGTTCATAGTTATAAATAAGTCTTAATCAAGTCTATGTGTTGTATTGCAGCACAGGAAACTTTAATATGTATTAAGGGAATGAAAAGACCAATGCTCCTCTGTTAAATATTAGAATTCAATATTTAAATAATTCACAATGAAATATCTTAAACAAACCCCCTGAGACTTAATTAATTAAACAAGATTATTCATGAGATGTAATCCATGCAGACATGAAGACTTTATTACTCCTTTTGTGAATGCTATCCATAAATTTTCCCAAAAACTATCATGGCAGACACTCATTTGGGCTTTCATTGGGTAAAAGTCCATAGTTCTAGTATTTCCATTGTAGGTGTTTTTTCCACCAAATTAAGCTTGTATAGCCCAGAAAAGGACATTTTTATTAAACACCTAAAGCTAGTATAAGGAGATATCTCATAAGTTAAAATATATTTATTTGGCTTTTAAAGAAAGAATTTTAGACAAGTTATTTTTATTTTAAAAGCATTATGCTTTTAAAATGTTGACAGAGAGAAATAACATTTTATTCTACGTAATACAATATTTTGCTCTTTTGAATAGAGTTAGGCATGCCAAGGTTCTGTAGAACAATGTCACTTTCAAAGGCAAGCAGAGCAAAGCTTAAACAAATATGTGCATTCCAATTTGTTGGTATGCAAAACCTGACAAGAAAAAACTGTGTTTTATGCAGTGAAGCAAAAGCCTTTAACAACAATGCAAATTGGGAAGTGTGTGTGTGTGTGTGTGTGTGTGTGTGTGTGTGTGTGTGTGTGTGTGTGTGTGTATAAAAGTTTTTGCTTTCATACAAAAATGTTAATTTAACAAAAAAATTATTTTATGATTTTATAAGGTTTTTATTGTATTTCTTAATATATTATGACTTTATGGACATGTTTTGGTGCCTAAAATATTGTTTGCAATCTTTATAGGCTTTATATACTTACCCCTTTTATGACTAATTTTTGACCTTGGAATGTGTACAATATGTTTATTCCCATATTAACCTGAAAGATATTTCTATTTATTCCAGTCTGTAATTTAGTAGTCATGTACAGTACATGTCCTTTAATGACTAACTGGCTCACATTACAGGAAATTACTAAAAGAATCAGTAAATAAACTAGACAAAATGATTGAATGCTTAAATATAGATGTTGACTTAACTTGGATTAACCATCAACACATTGGATCAAAAAGATTAGAAAAGATTACCTTAAATTACTCTTATCTGTAGATGGACACAGTGAAAGCCAATAAGAATCCCTGCTATCTTCATTATCACAAGATGTATTTTAATCATGTAAATGAATAGAATTTTATAATTTGGGGGATAGTGAGAGAGGGTCTAATTTATAAAGGCAGAGAAAAACAGTACCATAGAAGAAGCTCTGACATTAGTGGGACATTGATTGCATAGCTATAGTTAAGATTTTTTTTTTTATTAAATTTTTAAATTTGGTTATCCTTTCAAACCTCCGTAATTTTTCTTTTACACTCTTGTCTTTACTATACTTTTACGTTAATGACAGTTGAACTGTATATTGTACCATGCTGGTGATTTGCCTGGGTACACACTGACTTTTTAAAAATGATTCCATGTCTTTAAAAGATTTGTACTTGAAGTCCTAAACAGCTGCCTAAACCCTCCGCACAAACTATCCCACTGCTGAAACGACATCAAATGATGTCTTATACTTTGCAATGATCAAGCATGAGTAGACACTTACATACTATATAATTTCTTACACTCATATATTCTGCGATTGGAGCAATAGTCATGTTAAAAAGCCCCAGTGTGTACCCAGTTTATGGGTGGCATGTTATTCTTTACAGAACACAAGTTTCATTTTGAAAAAATTTAATGTAATTCATTTTAAAAAAATGATGTCTTGCACTTTGCAATTATAAGGCATGATCATTGCTAAGTAAATACTTCCAAACACTTCAAAACACTTGGTAATCAAGTGACTGGAATGATAATCATGTAAGTCCCGGGGACTCATTTACAAAGGGCGACTAAAATCGTCAGAGATTGCGGTAGTTTACTGGAGATATTGAAATTGCTGGACTTACTAAAGCAAAATCTCCATAAAACTAGACTAGATCTCATATCACACCTTATAAATAGGTCCCCTGTAATGACAGAAGTCATTCGCCGAAGGGACCATGAAGACGTCAAAAGGCACCAGGAGCCTCTGGCATCTAATGAAGAGGAGCCGGAGTCCCAATCCCTGCCAGTCAACAGAGAAGAATATTAATTGATTTTCTACAATTAACACTTAACCACATCATTGGACTGATTTTTGGGAAGAATGGAATTATTTATAATATTGCGGACACATTATTTTTAATATGTTAACCACGGGCTACATTAAACCTTTTTTAAAAATGACAGTGGCAAATTACTTTTAAGTTTAAAGTAATGGGGCCATGTCATTTAAATATATTATGCAACATACTTTTATTCTAGCAATACGAGGGCAACAAAGTTTTATTAGAACAATACAGGGGCAAGCTATTTCAGTAAAATAAGTCCGGGGGCCAGGTAATTTACATTTAATATTCACGGGGACATGTTGCGGGTTTCTAAGGGGCAGTTAGGAGATTGTGTTTGTGGCAGCAGTCATTTAACCCTTCCCATGCTGCTGCTTAGGGTACTATAAGGCACAGCATGCCCTGCAATAAAAGGGTATACTGTGCCTTATAGTACTAGTACTAGAAGCAGCAGCATACTAAGGGATATCTACATGCTGTGGAAGGCAATTTTTGTATTGTTTTTGTTTATTTTTTAACTTTAATATAATCAAAGCATTGTTAAGAAATCTCCAGCGATGTCACAATTTTGAAAGGGTTCATTTGCCACGATTAGAGGCTGAATCGCGGCACATAAACCCTTTAAAAATCACCAGACATCGCTGGAGATTGAAAATCGCCAGGGGAAATCGCCCCTTTGTAAATATGGTGATTTAAAAAAAAAAACCTCAGCGATGTACCACAATTTTTCGGGGCAATTTATCTTGCCCCTTAGTAAATGAGGCCTCCAGTGTGTACCCAACCTTACAAATCAACATATGTCCACCTAAATCTAAAAGTAAGTTGTTACTCATTTATGGGATTAGTTTCCTTGCAGTTTGAAGCTAAATTTTTGATTAGGTGCATTGAAGTAACAGGCAAAATCTATGTGTCACAGTTTTAAACTGACGTTATTATGCCACAAAATTTTTTTTTATTTTTTTTAGCTTTAAGAACATTTTAAGTCCGTGCAATAAGGCACTCCTAGACTTGCAGACTTGTGAACATATAGAAAACATTTATACTCCAATATTTTAGGGATGCAAGACCCCTTGTATCAGAGACCCAGCAAGGTAGCAATGTCCCAGAATGCTGCTATGATCAGGGTTCCAAACACAGCACTTTCAAAAGTCTAGATCCAGTTCAGTGACAAAGTTTGTCTTTGACATAGGAAAGATAAATGATATCTGATAGATCTGCTGATATTTTATTCCTAACTTGAGGTTTGTGTTGTGTCTGACTTTTGTGTGGCCTTAGCTTATCAAATAATGATTAACATAAAGCTCTCTAATGGTTACACACACTTACCATTTACATACTGAACACCTGGACAGTCCCTCAGGTCCATCTGTATTTTCTTCCACAATGCAGAAAGAATGTCTGCTTTGTGCATAAATAAATCTTTCTTAAGCTGAGATGTACACTATAATTCTTCAGGACTGGACATTTTCCAACAGCCTAACACCTGGGGATAGAAAATCTTTAGCCTGTTAATGAATATTTTCTTTTCTGTTCTGTTTTTTGTATTTTATTTTCGCACAAATTAGGAAAGTTTTTCAAAACTTTTTTTTTAACAAGTATTCTTTTTAAATACAAAGGTCACCTTTATTATCATTACCCAAATATTTAGTTCTTAAATGAATTCCTTACTTCACAACCGTACATACTATTGTTAAAAACTATATTAATCCTTACTTATCAACAAGAAAATTGTTACTTTATAATATTGATTGATGCACCAAAATATCTTCTATACTATGAGAAAATACTATGCCTGAATTCATAGAACACTGTAAAATACAGCAGATTTCCATTACAAAATGAATCACATAGAGATGTAACAAAATCAGTGACTCATGGATTAAAAGCATTCAAAAATAAGTGATAAGCCATTTGCTATTGAACCTTTAAGGGTTCATGCAACCTGAAATAATTGTTACTAATGCAATGGTAATTTAAATTCCTGAAGGCTAAGTGATAGAAAATGGAAATTGTATTATTATTTACAGTGCAGGTAAATATTGAACAACTCGAAGAAGCTCTGGATATTGAGAGACTGAATATTCTGTCTTTAGAATCCCAGTGGAAAGATTTTGCTTTATTAATCATAATTAAAATTGCTCAATAGATTTATTATAGCTTACACTAAGATACAATTATTTATTACTGTAAGTTTCACAAATAGCTTTACAGTTGAGTGACTCTTCTGCATTTGGTTAATTGGCGTATATGAAGAAAACTCATGCAGGCATGATACATGCAAATTACATTATTCATGCTAAAAATATATATATATAAAATGTATTGTGAAATGCAATCAGATGTATGTCAAGTTCATACTAATTAAGCATTTGGTGCGAGTATTTTAATATTTAACAAAAATGCTGATTTTGCTATTATTATTATTATTATTATTATTATTATTATTATTATTATTATAACCAACAATAATCTAAATAATTGTACTTGTGGGACAACACGCGATACCTCAGCTACAATGTAACAAGAAGTACAAGGGAATGGGCCTGGGGTTCTTTTAGTAAAAGCTCAATTTGCACTTGCTTTTAGGCTTACCTTCTGATGTACATGACTACCCTTATTGATATGCATTAGCATTACTGATCTGGGCTTGTGAGTTCATGTTCCACCACTACCCTATCTTTGTGAAGTTTGCATGCTGTCCCTGTGGATTTCTTTAAGGTAATGAGGTTTCCTCCCAAACTGCAAAAGAGATACTGAAAGGTTAACTGACTTTTGACAATGCTTGACCTTAGTATGTGGTAAGGGATTTAGACTGCAAGCCCCGACTGGTCTTACACTGATATCAATTTTTACAAGAAGTATGCTTCAGCAATAAGTGCTTTGAGAAATATGTCTTATACGTAAAAAAAAAAAAAACTTCTATAGTATACATAAAAGAAAAAAAACAAAACAAAACACTTTATTGATTGGTTGGTTGGTTGGTTGTAGTGTATTTTATTCCTTAAGTACATAACTTGAATTGAGTATGCCTGGTGGCATACTTTGTGGATTAATATGGACACTGGACGTTTAATCATCATACAGTGCTGGAAATAAGTAGACTTTTTACTTTCCTACCAATTGTTTTGTTTTGTTTTACATTGAAAAAACAAAAAAAGTTCAATAAAAAACCAAATTGATGTCTGGTTAACATATGCTTTAAAACTCATTTTAGGAAGCAGAAATAATTCAGAATAGAGAATTTTATCTCAAATAAGCTACAAACCCATGTTGTTCTGAAGTGTGAGGTAAACAGTGGAGCTTAACTGTAAATTGCACTTCAATTAAAGCTATCAAGTATTATGTGCTATAACAAAACACAAGTAATTTTTCTGCTTGTGAAAAGAAGAAAATAATTTTTTTTACCTTTTGTCATACTATTTTGAACCATTTTTGAATATTTTAGCAGAATTCTCCTATTTATTTCTCCTTATTTAAAACACTTAAGCCTTTTTTCTGAACATGCAACAACATTCTTTTGGAAGTACAGTACTTAGGGCCTGATCCAGAGCTACGCCGATGCGCTGTGCTTACTAAAGCACAGCTTATCGGCGTTCACTTACCATGGCACTCCCCCTGTGCGGGCGTATGGCCCCTTCCTTACGCCGGCTGAAGGCTACCCTAACTTCAACCGGCGTAAGGAAGGGGCCATACGCTCGCACAGGAGCGTATGGCCACTTAGCCCGCCCTCCCACCTTCATTTACCTACCTCTCCACGCCCACCTGCACTAACCTTATCCAGGATCAGGCATTGCCGTAGCAACCCCGGGCGCTTCCGCCCGCCGTCCTAAGGACGGCGGGCGTACCTCTGGATCAGGCCCTTAGTGCTTAGTTGTACCTTTATTTGCTGTTGTATTATGCATTATTGTCCAACTTGCCTCCAGCATCCCAGTTTATCATTTACACTGTATCAAACATTAATTCCAAATTTCAATGCAGTATTCCATATGTTTTCATCAGTTTCACATAGATTGACCAAACATAACTGATTTAGTATTAGGATATTGTAACTTTTTAAATATATAATCTAATCTACCTGATGTAAACTGTGGTGTCTTCAGCAAGCTCCACTAGAAGTAGGGACATTTTAAATTTATTACAGGGAAAGTTCCTTAAGCAACTAGTGATTGAGCCCACTTGCAAAGAGGTAATCTTAGATTTGGTACTTACAAATGGTGACAGAATCTCTGAAGTAAGTGTGGGTGAGAATGGGTGAGAACCTAGGATCCAGTGACCATCAAGCAGTATGGTTTAGTATAATGACTGAGAGAGAAGCGTGCCACACAAAGACCAGGGTGTTAGACTTTAGGAAGGTGGATTTTGTGGAAATGGGGAAATGTGTAAGTGATTCTTTGGTAGAGTGGAGGCACATGAAAGGGGTACAGGAGCAGTGGGGAAATTAAAAAAATGCAATTATATTAACAGCAACAGACCTTTGTATAAGAAAGGTTAGGAAAACCCCAGAAAAAGAAAGCCAATGTGATTTACAAAAGAGGTAGCAACTATAGTGAAAACAAAAAAGATGGCCTTTTGGAATTATAAACAAACTTAAAATGATGAGGACAGGGAGGAGTATTTTGCAAAACAGAAGAAGGCTAAAAAATTATCAGTGCAGCAAAGGCACAAACTGAGGAAAAACTTGTACATTATGGTACAAAAAGCTGAAAAAAGCTTTTTTAGGTATATATATAAATGAAAGGCAAAAAACTAAAGAGGGTATCGTAAAGCTCAAAACGTAGAGTCGGATTCTTGTTGAGGGGGAGAGGGCTATGGCAGATCATCTTAACAAAAGGAACAAATTGTACTTTATCTTAAATCTAGTAACTTAAAGGATCCCAAGCAGCATGGATTCACTGGGGGAAGATCATGTCAAACAAATCTTATAGAATTTTTTGACTGGGTCAGTAAAGTATTAGATAAAGGGGGAGCTGTAGACATAGCTTATCTAGATTTTAGCAAGGCTTTTGACACTGTGCCACATCACAGACTGTTAAAGAAGCTGGAAACTTTGGAAATGGACTTAAAGATAGTTGCATGGCTATGATCTTGGTTTACAGGATAGACAACAGAGGGTTGTAGTAAATGGAATCCCTTCTGGGGATGGAAATGTAGCCAGTGGAGTACCCCAGGGTTCTGTACTTGGACAAGTACTATCTTTATAGGTGATATTGCCTGTGGTATTGAGGGGAAAATATGAGGGGAAAATGAGGGGGTGAGGGGAAAATGAAGGGAAATTGAGGGGGAAATGAATGGAAAATATGCCTTTTTGCAGATGACACAAAGATATATAACAGGGTAGACATGCCAGGTGGGGTACAGAAAATGCGGGATGATCTAGGTAGACTGGAGGAATGGTCAAGAGTGTGACAACTGCAGTTTAATGCCGAAAAGTGCAAAATCATGCACTTGGGGCTCAAAAATCCAAAAGCTCAATATATCATTAATGGCATTACATTAGAATCTACCAAGGAGGAAAGGGATCTAGGAGTTATTATTTCATGTGACTTAAATTAGCCAAGCAATGTAACAAAGCAATGAGAAAGGCAAGTCAGATGCTTGACTACATAGGGAGAGGAATTAGTAGCAGAAAGAGGGAAGTAGCGATGCATAAATACATTAGAGACTTTAAAAAGAAGAGCAACTAAAATGGTCCATGGCCTGTGTCACAAAACATACCATTACTTTTAATTTCTATAAGTGTAATTTTACAGTGTGTTCAGCAACAATTCAAAACACATATTGGTTTTAAAACATTTATTGCAAGAGCTAAATAACTGTAAATAACGTTGAATCAGCAAAGCAGTAACAAGGATAACTGATTAGATACATATTCTGTCATAATCATCAAACACCCCTTACAAACTGACAAATTACTGCAAAAAAGCAATGCACCCCCTTCCCTTTTTCACACCTACATTGTGGATAAAATTGTGAGTTGCTATACACAAAATATATTTTATTGGTAAATAAAAACGACAACAAAAAATAACCATCCGATTAAGAAACTCTTCATTGATGTTTAACTGTGGCATAAGATATTTTTTGCTTCTGTAAGGAATTTTGCATGCTACATATTTTATTTTAATTGTTCGTCATGCCGTAACTAAAACTTTGATTGAATGTTCCAATTTATGTCTACGTGCAACTGAGATCCTATGAACATCAGAATTTACTTTTGGCTAAACAGTGATATGATACTTGTTCTTGCTAGGCATTGGCCAATGATGTTAACAAACATTACGTGACAACAGAAATTAATAGCTAACCATTTCCACCAACTGGCCTACTAAGAGAATGTCCGGTTACACTATGGAGTCACAACACATTTATTATTTTGTGGCTATGATCTAAGAAAAAACACTTGTGTTATTACAGCACACTAGCAACAAATTTTGCCATGTTAGCAATTAAACTGTTTTCACAACTAGATCAATATTAGAGCTTTACTAAATTTTCATTGCTGGGTATTAAATTCCTTGTCTCCAATTATATCATAATATATTTTTTGATTATCATATATATTTTGTACTGTTTAAAATAAAGAATATATTAATATATTTACAAATAAAACCTTAGGAGAACAGTTTAATTGCTAAATAGACAAGTTACGTTCCTACCACACAAAACATGATCTCCTATAATTTAACACAAGTGTTTTAAGTTGTTATATGTTAGACAGAAAACATTGAAACACTTGACACTTGAGAAAATAAAAACCCATAGAAAAGAAAAAATATACTGTTGAATGCAACCTTGACACAAAATTATGCTACAGTATATAAGTGAACTTTAGAAGTACACAAAATTGTTAGTAGTAACTTGCCTCTATTTACAGGTATCTGAACACTGAATGACATACAAGTGTCCACTAACATTATTAATAGCACAATAGGTTTCATCTTTAAAGATTTAGCTGGTTTGCTTTGAAGTATGATGTCAAGTATAACTGTTCCAGCACAGATTGACAACAACAAGAGCACAATTCATCTAATTTTATATGCTTCTCAACTACAACGATCCACACTGAATTCAGTATCCTTATTCCTATTCTTTATAGCAAGACGTCTCCTGCAGTCTGTAGCAGCAGTCCAGGGTAAAAAAAAATATTTGAAAAGAAAACTCAAAAAACAAAAACAGTTCAACAGAGTTTTTCAACTCCATTCACCAATATAATCACAAATCTAGAAATATGTTTATTCACATATAGTATAACACCACATTTTGATGGTGCTTACACAAAAGTATGCATATTCTTTATTATATGTCGCATAGTTCTAGAGATCTACTCAGTACATGAAGCTCTGAACACACAATAATAGTAAATCTAGTTTGGCTAATGTCACTGGTCCAAAAAAGACACGTTTTATAGTTGCTGTTCCTTTGGGCTATCCAGAGCACCTGAGACTTGCTTATAGGACTTTAAATTAGCCAAAGGAATGTCACTCATGTGGTTTCCACTTGTGAAGTGTCCATCAGTGCAGCCATATTGGTTTCGGTCATTGAATTGGTTTTTGTTGCTATCTTCTTTCCAGGTTTTTGTCAATGTGTGTCCATTAACCAAATTGTCCTTTTTCAGCCAATCTTTTTGAGGTGCAAAAGTAGAAAGAGGTGAATTTGGTTGCTGGTAAGGGCCAAGACTGGGAGGCATCCAGCAATTATCAGAATGGCCCAAAATTAGGCATTCTTGAGTACACATTTCAGTAGCTTCTGCTAATCCTCTAAGCCCAAGAGGTCCATCTGTTTAAAAGAAAAAAAAATAGGTATAAATATATTTATATATGTTTTAGGTATACACAGACTCAAATAAGATAAATTGTTGACTATAAAATAAGGCAAGTATAATAATCACATTTTATGTTATATTCCATACATATTAAAAATGAATGGCACAAGTTACGTTGTTTGTTATTCATTGAGTTTGCAGTGGTGTATCCCTAGGCTTGCAAGACGCAATTTTTTCTAGTATGGCTCATTGTAATTAACATTAATTCTGTAAATGTAGTGAATTGGGGGAGGGCATATGCACACTTTTTTACACACATAACTTCTATAGATATTGATATTCTGTACAAAAGGGTAGTACGCCCACAAAGGTGGGCGGGGGAAGCATTTTAATTGTACCGTAGGGGCGAGTTTTGGTATTTATGAGCGGATCCGAGGTATGACGGATCGCTGATTCACTCATGTGACTTAAGGCTGCCCTATGTCAGTGTAAGTAACACAAATATTCGCACGAGACAGGGAAGTAACAGGGGAAGTTGACTCCCCTCTAACGTGCAAACGGACAGACATTCGCAAGTGTGCGTGTGTCTAGATCCAGTCCTACAATATTACATTGTCTAAAAAGAAGAAGATATGATTGTAGCTTAGGCAAGCTTCATTTATTTGACTCAAATACACATGCTTTTGGTGTGAACATAGCTTGATAAAACTCATCATACACACATAAAAGTAATACACATAGTAATTGATACACATAGGAGCTGATCCAGAGCAGCACTTTATTTCCTCCCTTAGGAGAACCAGGAGAGACAGAGAGGCATCACCAATATTCCTGTTGTCCACCTCAAGATACTAGCAACAACCCATTACACATCCATTTCCATGTTTCAAAGGCATGATTATGAAATATCTATGGATCAGCTCTAGATGTGACTGTGTCCATTTTTAAGTAGAGAACAGTATTGCAAACAAAACTTTAGTGTACTCAGCCCAGCTCTCCAAGTGGGTCGCTACACAGTGGAATGCAATACTGCTTCTTTTCCTACTGATTTAATCGAACATTTATAAATCTCCATTCACTTGTATTATTTTGTTTCCATAAAACCTCTTATAAATGCCTATAGCACCAGTTCAAAATATTCACTTCAACCACTGACTCCGCTTATGCTTAGGGGTTTGCCTACTGTTTCTTTCTTTCTAATCAAGTAAGGAACGAAGAAAAAGCTTTATATGGAATCAGAAGTGCACAGATATGGAAAGTAAAATGTATTTAACACATAAAAACAGACTTTGCAATCAAATCTTTATGGGATCCTTAAATAATCTGATATTAAATGGTAGACAGCTATAGTTGCTGGAGATGTAAATACAAATTCAAAATATCATACCAAAACATTGGTACTGTCAATACAAGGACAACATGACTTTGGGCCTACAGTGTTTGCTGACAGGATAATTACGGATTACAGTGTGGAGCAGTACATTTAAATATTAAGTTCTAGTAATTATAGAGATGTGTTGAATTAATTGTGTGCTAAGCTGCAAAAGAAGATTTAGTTAAGGCAGATAGAGTCTAATAACAATTACTTTATATTATTACTATATTTTTAAAGGGTACACTTTTGGATACACTAGTAAACACCTTAACCAGTATCAGTATATCAGTATGATTTACCAAGCTTAGCATTGCATAGAAGTACCTATGTGTTATGTTGAGTAAATTAGGTTATTTTTATATTTTAATGACCAATAATGCAGCTAAGTATGTTTGACTAAATAAATTCGAGAATACTTCTCACATCCAAGTTTTGTACAGATAAAGTTTTGACAAATACGGTTTTAATGTTTCTACTTGGTCATCTGACTCTTCAGATAATTGGTACCATAGCTTGGAAGATCGGGAAGATCTCATCATTTATTGAGTGGACATTGCTGTTATTTTGCCTGGGGCTGGCCACATGCGGGTTGTAGAGGTGAATTGTTGATGCGTGCAGTTTGAAGCATGGATACTATCCCGCTCTGTGTATAGGGTAACTGCAGGACAAGCTGTCGACACTGAGAATCCAACTGAGAATCCATTACTGTGGACTCTGGAAGCGTGCAACCTGATCTGCTAACATCATCTCGCTCTGAGTAACGGGTAACTACAGGATAAACTGCGTGTGTTGGGGATGTGGCTAGGGCTCAGTAACCTTATTTATAGTTTTAGGGCCGTATTCAGAGATCCGGTTTTAATGAAAGTTCCGTGCGTATTTTTAGGATCGGATCGATTTTGCATCAACTGCACATGCGTAGTAATAGTGATACGCCATCTACATTGAAGTTAAGGTAGGAAATGGCTAAGGGACGGACTTGTGAATCAGGCGGAGAATAATGCAACCCTAAGTGCTGCAGAAATATACGGACCTAAGGATTAGCATAGAAATGGGCGGGGGAGGCATTGAGATGAGGGAAAGTGAGCGCGCTTACAGAGTTAGGGCCAGTAATATATGCAACTAATACACATAAGGCTGGAAGTGAGTGCGGCCAGATAGGGCAAGTCAATGCAGGTGGAAGTTTAGGTCCGGCTGGAGGTTGCGAGGGGAGTGACTGTTTTTTCTGGTGGGAATAACCTGCTTTTAGTTGATAATAAAAGGTTCACATTTCAATTGGTAATTGATGTTGTTTAATTAAAAGTCTTAAGCTGAGGATTGCCGGTGTCTACCCTCATCATTGCCAGTACTCTTGAGCAATTATAACTCTGTATCCATATCTCGACAACTAATGATTGAGTCATCTGGAAACTGATAGAGCACATAATTACTGACTGAACATTCAAAGTGATCTCACTGTAATCCAGTCATTGGTCAAATAGTTTAAAAAAACAGATTTGCTTAACTTGGCAACCAATTTGTGTGATCACTGTGCACTTTGCCTGTGGGAATATATAAATATACAAATACATATGCATGGTTAGACTAAGAGACTGTCTTTTTTAATTTCATTAACTTGAGTAAAAAAAATAATCACAGGTTATAATTTTCAATATGTTCAAATAGTCAGACTTAGCCAGACTTGCTAATAAAGTAAATTACTTTCTGGCATTTAATTCCATGGTTCCATGTTTGACTGCTTCTCCTCTGCAAAATTTCTATTGTGCACTGACTAAGCAATCGCATTCACATATATACACGTCAGGGGCATAACTAGCCCACATGGCACCCAGAGGCCAAATGCCCAAAATGCACCCCCCATGTTCCCACCCCCCTCCAAGAAAAGAAAGAATAAAACCCCTACCTTACTCTGTGAGTCTGAGAGCAACTGTGGCGCAGCATCCTCTCCTCAGTGTTCAGCCAGACAGAGCTGGTCACATGACACACTGCAAGAGTGGACTAATCTTGCAGTGTGTCCTATAGGACGGCACTGTCTGGCTGAACACTGATTGGTGGATGCCACGCTGCAGTTGCTCTCAGACTCACAGAGTAAGGTAAGAGGGTTTTATTCTTTCTTTTTGTGCACTGGTGGTGGTGGGCTTTGTCAGGTATGCGACTTGATGGCACCAATGGCGCCTTCAAAGCCATCAGCCCCCAGGGAACATGCCCTACAAAACCCATATTAGTTACGCCACTAATACACGTTGACTTGTCGCATTACTGATATTATGTGATGTTATAAAATTTGGGCCAGATTTACTAAGCTGCTGGTTTGGAAAAGTGGAGATGTTAAACATATCAACCAATCAGATTCTAGCTGACATTTTCTAGTATGTAATAGGAATGTCAGAGCTAGAATCTGATTGGTTGCTATGGGCAACATCTCCACTTAGTAAATCTGTCCCTTTAAGTTTATAGAGTTTTGGGATGAAAAATTAGCAAAAAGATGGAAGTTCCGATGGAGACTGTGAGATAATTTGGGAAAGTTTTGTTTCTCTCTCACTAAAGAGATAGCAACAGAAAGCAAACATTTTTTAAATATATCATGAAGTTGCAGCAGAAAATAAATAAAGTTTTCATAAATTCAAATGTTATTAGCCATTGACTGAGTTTTAAAACCTTGTTTTAGCTTGTTAAGCAGCAGATATATCATAAGTATACTTATTATGTCAGTAATCAAATCTGATAGAAAAAGAATACATTTGAAGCCATAAACCTGTTTTCAGTTCATTGCATTGATAAATAAATATATATATATATATATATATATATTTATTTATCAATGCAATGAACTGAAAACAGGTTTATGGCTTCAAATGTATTCTTTTTCTATCAGATTTGATTACTGACATAATAAGTATACTTATGATATATCTGCTGCTTAACAAGCTAAAACAAGGTTTTAAAACTCAGTCAATGGCTAATAACATTTGAATTTATGAAAACTTTATTTATTTTCTGCTGCAACTTCATGATATATTTAAAAAATGTTTGCTTTCTGTTGCTATCTCTTTAGTGAGAGAGAAACAAAACTTTCCCAAATTATCTCACAGTCTCCATCGGAACTTCCATCTTTTTGCTAATTTTTCATCCCAAAACTCTATAAACTTAAAGGGACAGATTTACTAAGTGGAGATGTTGCCCATAGCAACCAATCAGATTCTAGCTCTGACATTCCTATTACATACTAGAAAATGTCAGCTAGAATCTGATTGGTTGATATGTTTAACATCTCCACTTTTCCAAACCAGCAGCTTAGTAAATCTGGCCCAAATTTTATAACATCACATAATATCAGTAATGCGACAAGTCAACGTGTATTAGTGGCGTAACTAATATGGGTTTTGTAGGGCATGTTCCCTGGGGGCTGATGGCTTTGAAGGCGCCATTGGTGCCATCAAGTCGCATACCTGACAAAGCCCACCACCACCAGTGCACAAAAAGAAAGAATAAAACCCTCTTACCTTACTCTGTGAGTCTGAGAGCAACTGCAGCGTGGCATCCACCAATCAGTGTTCAGCCAGACAGTGCCGTCCTATAGGACACACTGCAAGATTAGTCCACTCTTGCAGTGTGTCATGTGACCAGCTCTGTCTGGCTGAACACTGAGGAGAGGATGCTGCGCCACAGTTGCTCTCAGACTCACAGAGTAAGGTAGGGGTTTTATTCTTTCTTTTCTTGGAGGGGGGTGGGAACATGGGGGGTGCATTTTGGGCATTTGGCCTCTGGGTGCCATGTGGGCTAGTTATGCCCCTGACGTGTATATATGTGAATGCGATTGCTTAGTCAGTGCACAATAGAAATTTTGCAGAGGAGAAGCAGTCAAACATGGAACCATGGAATTAAATGCCAGAAAGTAATTTACTTTATTAGCAAGTCTGGCTAAGTCTGACTATTTGAACATATTGAAAATTATAACCTGTGATTATTTTTTTTACTCAAGTTAATGAAATTAAAAAAGACAGTCTCTTAGTCTAACCATGCATATGTATTTGTATATTTATATATTCCCACAGGCAAAGTGCACAGTGATCACACAAATTGGTTGCCAAGTTAAGCAAATCTGTTTTTTTAAACTATTTGACCAATGACTGGATTACAGTGAGATCACTTTGAATGTTCAGTCAGTAATTATGTGCTCTATCAGTTTCCAGATGACTCAATCATTAGTTGTCGAGATATGGATACAGAGTTATAATTGCTCAAGAGTACTGGCAATGATGAGGGTAGACACCAGCAATCCTCAGCTTAAGACTTTTAATTAAACAACATCAATTACCAATTGAAATGTGAACCTTTTATTATCAACTAAAAGCAGGTTATTCCCACCAGAAAAAACAGTCACTCCCCTCGCAACCTCCAGCCGGACCTAAACTTCCACCTGCATTGACTTGCCCTATCTGGCCGCACTCACTTCCAGCCTTATGTGTATTAGTTGCATATATTACTGGCCCTAACTCTGTAAGCGCGCTCACTTTCCCTCATCTCAATGCCTCCCCCGCCCATTTCTATGCTAATCCTTAGGTCCGTATATTTCTGCAGCACTTAGGGTTGCATTATTCTCCGCCTGATTCACAAGTCCGTCCCTTAGCCATTTCCTACCTTAACTTCAATGTAGATGGCGTATCACTATTACTACGCATGTGCAGTTGATGCAAAATCGATCCGATCCTAAAAATACGCACGGAACTTTCATTAAAACCGGATCTCTGAATACGGCCCGCAGTGAGGATGTTAAGTGGAGGAGGGGTAGGCTAGCCTGAACAGGTTTCCATCAATTTCCCTACTACTGATGTTAGACTCACTGGTCGGTAGTTTGACGCTTCTTCCCTACTTCCACTTTTATGCAGAGGGACGACATTTGCTATTTTCCAGTCCTCTGGAATTACCCCAGTTATTAGTGACTGATTGAATATTTCAGTTAATGGTTTTGCCAGCACCCCTCTACGCTCTTTTAGTATTCTCGGATGTATCCCATCTGGTCCCATTGATTTATCCACTTTCAATTTTGAAAGTTCCTTTAATACCTGCTCCTCAGTAAAAGTAGTAGTAATTGCCCCCACTGTATTAATAGTCTTCCCATTCAAAAGTGGACAATTCCCCTCTCTTTCTTTTGTGAATATTGAACAGAAATACAAATGACAAAATCACAATGACTTGCTACTCAACTGAGATCAAGTTTCATCTCTGTAGGAGTCAAGTAAGAGAGTGGCCTAGAGCTGGATATGATCAGGTTCACTAAGATCTACCACATGCACTAACTTTTGCATAAATAATTATTCTTTTTTTCCTGGTTAGACATTTACATTTAAGAATCATTTTTTTTTTATGTTTTATGTCTAAAGTCTCAATATAATGAACTAAAGAGTTCAATAAATCAATTAAAGGAGAAGATGCTACAGATGATTACAATGATTCTGACCAATGTATGAATGCTTATCTGTATGTGGTAATCTTCAGATGGATTTTAATTTCTGTACCGGCAATGACCTTAGCTTGGTGTTATGCTTATGTTTTCTTTGCATGTGCAATGAATGAAATTCAAATTACACTAAAGATCTCTATGTGCAATCAATCCTACATTAGGCCTTGATGGTTTAACTGCGGACCTGCTACTAAGGCAAATTGATAGAAGATTGTATCCAATGCTTTTTGTAAGAAAAAGATGCTAATACCCAACTAAACCTGTAATTATAAAAGTGCCCACTATAGTACAACATTACTTCATATGTCTCATAGTCATTCCCACAGTTCAGATTATGCCCACTGTACTGCAAGAGCAAGAAGAGGTCCTGCACTTGGTAATCACCTAACTAGGCTTCTGAAAAATGTAATGTACTGAGTACCCCTGAGAGAAATACTCTATATTTACCAAATAACTTCATGCAATAAACCATCAAGTATAATTATATGTGCTTAGTCCAGGGCTAGAGAAGATGTAAGAGAGAGGAGTCAGGGAAACTCAATCATTTGCTTAACAGATGGTGATCACGGGCCTTATTCAGAGATCCATTTTTACGTGGAGTTGCGTGCGTGTTTATAGGTATGGTTTAACTGCGCATGCATAGTAACTTTATTTACGTAAGTTATGTTGAATATATGCACATAAGTGCTTTAGGCATGGACATGGGAATCGCACTTGGGGACATATGTATGGATGGGCGGCGTAGAAATACATACTTGAAAATTTACATGAAAGTGGGTGGGGGGAGGCATTTAAATAAACGTTTGAGGGTGTGGCTATACTGAATCAGACGGATGAAAGACATATACGCACGTAAATACACACTTAAAGATCAGAATGGTCTATGGAGGTGTAAGTCTACGATTGCACGGCCGGAAGAGGGTAGTCTTGTGGGTGTTGCCTTGCTACGCGTGTGCGTATAATTGCGTGCTTTTAAAAAACAGATATCTGAATACGGCCCCACATCTCTAGAGTTGTAGATCAACTGAGTGAAGGGGCTCACTCTGTCCAGGTAAGAAATGACAGATTAAAATGGTATTTGAACTTATCATTAAAATTAGACATTTTAAAGGTTACATCTGGTATATGAAAGTTGGGTGGCCCAAGCATCAGTCTATACACCCTCCTTTGACGTTAATGGGTTTTAGGGCCGTATGCAGACTACCGAACGTATAACATAAATATACGTCCGGTGTTGAGCGTTTTTTCCTACTGCGTATGCGTAGTACATTTTTATGTTATCTACTTTTTTTCCTTACGTAGATTGTGTAAATGTTGTCTGAAAGACCGCATTTAATCCCTCAATGTGACCACTTTATTGACCAACATTGTTGATGGTTAATAAACATATATTAAGGCCTGCAGATTTTTCTGGGGCAAGGGAAGAACAATGTTTGCTTATACAAATGTTTTGCTATAGGAGAAGCTCAAACAGTTCTTGGTTTTACCCACCTTACATTTCTTTGGCAACTTTCCATTTATATTTGAAAAACACTGCAAAATTTTCTATTTCCTGTATTTATAATTACAGATATTTTCGCAACCAATTTGCAGCCTGAACATGATGAATTTATGTATAATTAGTATGTATAGCCCTTTCTACATTTTCACCTTCCTGTATTGTGTACAATTAAACATTTCATTGAATACTTACCCAGAGGATGCCATAGTTACAGGCTCCTAGCAGGTTGCAGTCCCAGTTGTAACCCCTAGTGATAATCTGATCAAGTGGGCTTTCACTATACACTATACCCACACAATCACTGGTACAGAACTGAGCAGGTTCAAGAGATTAAAGATCGGTACACACCATGTCTTTTTCAACAGATAATCTTTCCAATCACACAATTAAAATACAGTTTCACCATATATCTTACCAGTGTATACTGTCAAAAGCTCACAAATCTTTTAAAACCACCTGTGATCTTTTCATTTGATTCTTTGGTGCTCCTAATATGCCAGATCAATGATGGAAAGATGTAATTTGCTTTTTGCAATTGTGTACTGTGTTTATTAGATCTTTGGACAGTGCACACTGGTAAGATATCTGGTGAAACAGTTTTTGGCTGTGTGATTGGAAAGATTATCTGCTGAAAAGCCCCATTGTGTACCCTGCTAAGTCGGCAGGACAGGAATCTCATAGAGTGACACAGGATTGGGCAAAAAGAAAGAGTGGAATAGCCCAGGAAAGTCACAGGAGTCAAGTGGAAGGATGTAAGAGAACCACCAACACTCTAGCATATGGAAACACACAAAGTGGAACTAAACATAGGCAGAGAGTAAGACGGAATAAACTCAAAGTGTAACTGCCCAAGGAGGCAGATGGTAAACATATCAAAGGATAGAAAACTAGAAAATGAGAGAGATGACAAATACACAGAATGGGTGTGAGATGAAAAACACACAGTGCTCTGCAAGGAGAGAAAACATTGAATCACAGGGACCTAGAACAGTGAGCGGATGCAGCAAACACACAGGAAACGAGACTGACAAAGGAAGACAAACAACAGAAACAAGGATCGAGGTAACATTGAGACACAAGGGAAGGTAAGTGCAGGGAGAATGGAAGGAAAGGAAAGGAACCACAAAAAAAAAGTAGGAATCTGAATAACAGAAGGCAAACACAGAGCGATAAGCAGGCAAGATGCAGAAGACAGACATTATAACTGGTAGTTTTTTGTTAGTTTTTTTAACCAGGCACTAGAATTATTTGTGTTTTTTGTATTATAACTGGCAGGCAGTGTAGATACTGACTGCTGACTCCAGCCCCTAATCAGCTGCTGCAGCCAGACACACCCCCAGGTTAATTAGGGAATGGTATTAACTACAGAGGGCAACAGAGGGACTAACACACTTACATAATTATTCAAATATGATATGAAACATTGGTGCATTTTTGTAGCAAAATGTTAAACATCAAGTATTAATGTGGAAAATTTAGCATTATCCAAACAAAATGATAAACATTCCTAGTTGGAATTGCTTATGTTTATTTTATATTGTCTGGTTTGATTAAATGTATCTGCTATTTTTGTGACACCTGCCATTTTACACAACTTGTAAATAATCTACACAATTCTAAATTCTAAGGTCATATGTCAAGGATTTTCTTTTTAGAGTCTCGTGACTGAAAACTGTGAGTTATGCAATATATATTTGCTCTTTACTCTTATATATTTATATTAATTTCTCTACATTCATAATACATCATTCTTTAGTGGCTGTTAGGGCAACAGACAATTTCACCTCTTGCCATTTGAGACATGAAGAATAAATTGTAATTTGGTATTTTTCTGGTGTAATAAATATATATATTCTTGTTTTGGAAGCTATCCACACTTTCAATACATCAAATGACATAACAGGTTGATTAATCAATGCCAACATTTGAATATAATACTTACAGTTCTTGAATTCTATTTTACAATATAGAAATTAGAACTGGTTTAGTGTATTATAAGGCATTCATATGTCTATCTCGATTGAACATGTACCTTAATAAGTCTTTATAAGCTTTTTGAACCTGCCATTCTATTATATTCCTCTTCTTCAAATGTCAATTAAATATCCATATCTCCCTGAAAGTATTTTGGTATAACAGTTTCCTTTGTTCATCTTTATTAATATGATTCAATATGTATTACATTATTCAGCTGGTTTTTACACACACACACACACACACACACACACACATACATACATACATAC
>WWET01000794.1:340673-353692 GCA_011038615.1 Limnodynastes dumerilii | reverse complement strand
ATATATATAGCCAAATAATGGTCAGCATGCACATACAAATTTAGCAATTTTAGCCTTTTAGTGGAGCGCAAGATTGATAAGAAAATTCATATCAAAACAAAGCAAATGATGCCCATTAGGCTTCCAAAATATAATCCAACGTGATGTTGAAGTTGAAGCAAGAATATTTATTTTCAGGTACACCATGACAGGGTATAAAACAAGAAACCATTAGTCAACAAAAAAGTGAAAAGTGCTCAAAAAGTGACAGCTGCATCTATGAACTCCGCAAGTCTCAGCAATAATGTCCAATTATCATGGCATTAGAATGTGGCATTTTTTTTTACTGTGTTTATTTTTACATTTTTCAAAACAAAATAAACAATACGAACTTACTGAACATACCCCAACAACATTCCCCGCCCCCCCCCCCACCCTTCAATAACCCAAAAGAGGCATCTATGATCAAACCAGCAATATTACAATGCAAGGGAAAATGTACACAGGGAACCTGAGCTCAATAGCAGGGGGCAGGAACTACCTAAACTGAGAGGTTATCAGCCCATGTCAGACAGAACCATTAAAGAAAGAAGGCAGCAATTAAAAATAGAAATAAACTATAAATCAAACCGCCTCCCAAAGCTAAGGAGTCTAAACCAAAGTGTAAACCCGTCAGACACTGCATGTCGATCAAAGGAGACCAGATCCTATAGAAGCAATCAACAGTGTTGCGCTTAGTATGTACAAATCTTTTGTGATTCATTGTGACATTTACCAGTTCAATACAGCTATGGAAAGAGGGAACCACAGGAGCCAGCCAGGATCGAGCTACCAAAACCTGCGTGAATGAGGTGAGTATACTAACAAATCTGTGAATACTAATAGAAAATCTTCCTCCAGATTTACACTAAATAAAAAAAAATTTGGGTCCAGTGGGGGAAGTGTAGGAATCATAGTACAGACACATTTCCAGACCTCTTTAAAAAAAAATCTGTAAATACCCAGGCAAGCCCATATCAGGTGCCAAAAATGTGCAAAAATGTGCATTTAAAGCACCACATTTAGGACATAATGAAGTACCACGGAGACCCATCGTGTTGAGCCCAAGGGGAGTTAGATAGGCCCAATGCAACACTACTCTAACCCTGGCCAGCATCTGGGACCACTCCTCCTCCTGTAATAGATCATCTTCCCACTTCTGCCGCAGCATAGGAAGATCATGTTGGCTAAGGCACTCTCCAATAGAGGTGTTAGAACATTGCAATTTATAAACATTGCATATGGAGTATAGTAAAATGTAGTAAATTTGCTGAGGAGAAGCAATCGATCATCAATCATCCGAAGAATGAAGATGCAGTGGCAAATGCTGAGTATTTATGTAACTCCAACTCATATCCTTATCCTTACCCTAACCCTCCCTTTTCATTGCTCTAACCCTAACCCTCTCGTCCCTATAGCCTGACCCTAAGACTTCCTTCCCTGCATCCTGACCCTAAGACTCCACTCCCCGAAGCCTAACCCTAAGATTCTCTTCCCTATAGCCTAACCCTAAGACTCCCTTCCGTATAGCCTAACCCTAAGACTCCCCTCCCTATAGCCTATAGCCTAACCCTAATACTCCTCATAGACTTTCCTGGAATACTCATCTGCATTTCTAAAGCCTTGGAACCTCATGCAGTTTTCCCCAGCAGGTGGGCCTGCCATGCATGCACTTTCCCACCATGTATGGATTAATTTTCCATGCTTTTGGAAAAGGTATAAATTTGCATCACTGCATATATACATAAATTAACTTATACCTATTGTTATGAAGGATGTGCAGAGAAGGAAAACTATGCTTAGAATAAAAGGTTAAAGTTCTGTGGTTTGGAGTGAAGTTTTAATTATAGGAAATATGCTGCTATACTGTAGGCATGTTTGTTGATCCTATGCAAAATCTTACCCATCAAAACTTTGTCAATGCCTTCAGTGTGTTGCTTGTTTTTTCTGTTGCGACCATGGCCGTCTTTTCCACTGGGCAGTTTGGGCTAGTGCCCAAGCCCCCAACACATCAAGGGGCCCTTCCGCAAAGCCCAGTCCAAATTTTGGCACTAGCCCAAACTGCCCAGTGGAAAAAGATGGCCCTGTCCAACCCAGGGCTGACACAATGTGGTAAGTGGGGGATGCGGTGCAGACAGGTAGAGACATGATAAGGAACTGGGGGGCTGGAGAGACATGATAGGGAATTGGGGGGCTGGTGAGACATGATGGGGAGCTGGAGGAACATGCTGTGGAATACTGGGGAGCTGGATAGATATAATGGGGAGCTGGAAAGATATGATAGGGAACTGGGGTGGGGGGGCTGGAGAGACATGAGAGGGAACTGGGGGGTGGACTGGAGAGACATGACAGAGAACTGAGGAGCTGGAGAGATATGTTGTTCAACACTGGGGGTCTGGAAAGACATAATGGGGAACTGAGGAGCTGGAGAAATAAGTTGTGCAATACTAGGGGGTTGAAAAGAAATAATGGGGAGCTGGAGAGATATGCTTGCAATAATGGGGGGCTGTAAAGACATAATGGTGGGGGACTGGTGAGATATGCTGGTGAACTGGGTGGGTGGAGACACATGATGGGGGCTGGAGTGACACAATTTGGGAATATTGGGGAACTGGAGACACATTATGGGGATACTGGGAGCTGGGCAGATAATGGGGGGCTGGAGTGACATGATTTTGAAATACTGGGGGACATTTTTTTTATTCCTGTGAATGGGTGGGTAGGGGCCCTTGTGCATTGCTTTGCCCAGGGCCTTCAATTCTTTTAGGACGGCCCTGTGACAGCTGGTTTTGTGTTGCTTTCTTTTTAAATCATAGTGTAGGTATAGCAGAAAGTTGTTGAGTTACATCTTTGCTCTGAAAAATGTGATGCTTGGGCACTTCATAGGTAGCAGTTGGTGGATAATATAACCTCACCCTAGTTAATGGTTCTATCTGTGGCAAATGATGTCAGATAATTCAAGACTGGGAAACCAGTTGGAGGGAATTATTGGAGCTAATAAAAAGTATCTATCTATCTATCTATCTATCTATCTATCTATCTATCTATCCATATATGACAGCAGAGAGTAGGTGACAAATTGTAAGCTCGATAAAACACTACTACACCGTACAACTTTAGCAGATGCTGTCCACATTAATAAAATGCATTTTAGAGAAAAACTGCCAATGAAAGAAACAGAAGTTAATTATATTAACTGCACTCTTAAAGAAATGTGCTTCGAGTCATTGCATAATTGTGGTTGCTGCAGGCATGTTCTGTAGTTTGGTGTCTGTTGGAAGACTTTACAAAAAAATCTACGTTAATGAGGAATGACAAATGCTATGGTGAATTATAAATATGAGATTCTGTCAAAATGTACTTAAATCACTGATCTTCCTGCAGTTTAGTGTTCAGCTTTGGGATAAAACTTATCAAAATAATAGAGTACTCAAGAACATCATACCCATTTAATGTCAAACGTAAAACGCTTCCCAACTGTTATGTGCTAACAATCTGTCCAACGAGATGGCAACTTGCCGACAACCTCAAGCTCAGGGAAAGAAACTACTACAAGAAATGTAGTTTAAACAAATTTAAATCCATTTTTAAAGTATGAACAAATTTATATTTTAAACTGATACTTTAGAGACAAGATAAAAAAAAGTAAATGTTAAAAATAAAGGCATAAAATTAACCAACATACAAAAAAAAATTCCTTTTCTGATGTAAAAACAATATAGCATAAATAATAGAAACTTTGAAAAACAATATTTTAATGTAAGAGACAAAATAGCATATGTTTTGTCTGAGTTAGATTCCACTTATTTGACTTAATCAAAGAAAAAATGGTAAAGTTAAATATTTTGACTGCTATGTGTCCAGTTTTTGGCTGTAGATTTTACTTTCTAATTGCTTGTGGGGTCTCGAGTTTGAGCCGAAAAAAATGAAGGTATTGAGATCCTGCTGTTTCACACTGATCAAGTGACATATTTGATTAAGTGAGCTAGGAAGTACTCATCTATACAAGTGTCTGCCTCAGCACGTCCTGCAGAGAAGCACAGCACCAAGCAAAAGTGTATGCACATATTGCATATTTAACAGGTTACATCTGGAATTCATTTGTCCTCCCTTATAATAGTCTCCCTTTGAGTTTATATTTTCTCATAAATTCTTAAAACTCTGCTACTTACTAAAAGTTGAAATCTATTTTTGATGCGCTCATTGCAGGTATTAAATAAAAATAGTATTTGACATTACAATATCCTTGGAACAGTATATTGAAATATCAATGCTTTGGAAACTATCCTTTGCTCTTTAATGCTCAGCTGTAGATTAATAGCTTAAGAACTAATGCACTGCATTCGTCATAAACTACATGATTTGACATAATAAGGTCGCATTTTCAAAATATAAATTCTCAATAGTGCTGAGAGTGCTGTTCCTTCTTTGTATTATATAAAATTCTGCATTGATTGTAGAATATGATGAGTCAATATATGTTTTATCAGGTATCCTACATGCTAAAGATCCTTAGACAGTTGGATTGAAACACTCTTAATCCAAAACAAGGACTTTCCTGTTCTGTGTGGCGCATTTTGTAACCCACAATAAAACTTTTATAATACAGTAGTTTAAGATTTGTGAAACAAAGTATAAAGCTTCGGTAATCTTTGTAACAACTTCATAGATGGTAGCAAAATATTTTTAGATTCTTTTCGTTATATAGCTGACTAAACCATGGCTAAATTATGAATTTTATGGAACCCCTGGCAACTGAATTTTTTGGTAATAACTACAAATATATAAATGAAATAAAGAAGAACATATACATAACTCAATTCTAACAGTATAAATCTCCAACTATATATTAGTTATATATTAGACATGGGTGTACAATTTTACCCCAACAATCTAAACAGTTAACCTGCCTGCAATAAAATGCCAACAGGGTGAACTAATCAGCATTCTTCTATCTGACATGGTCGTTATATCAATGCTTGTCAGATAGAATATTGTAATGGTGACACTTCATGTGTTTCAGTACTTGCAATAATCCTTACCCTAACTGTAATCCTAAACCTAATTACCAACTACCTACCATTGATACAAGTCCCATGTTGGTAAGAGATGGAGTGCAACAGCTGACACTGATAGGATGGGAGAGAAAAAAGAAAACAGTGTGTACAAGCAAGGAGAAGTGGGAACAGAGCAGACAGATTGGAGAAAGAGTGAAACAAAGTATAAAGCTTCGGTAATATTTGTAACAACTTCATAGATGGTAGCACAATATTTTTAGATGCTTTTCGTTATATAGCTAACTAAACCATGGCTAAATTATGAATTTATGGAGCAGAGGAATTTGTGATTGTCATCGTAGCAACTGGAATGGATTAAATACAGCTCTACCGTTGACTGTTAGTATACATGGATGTTGTAAAACAATGCTGGCTAATAGCCAAGACAAACCTTTTACTATGTCCAAACTTACAACATATATATTAAAGTATGTTTTTAAAACTTTTGTATAGTTTACTATGTACTAAATATATGTTCTAATACATTAGAAGGGAAGTGAATGGCTATCAAACATTGAGTTGCATTTTCTATTGAACTATTGCTGTCAAACTATGTGATGATGGGTGCCAAATACTCAATATTAACACTGCTCTTACAAGACCTAAAACTATTTTTATGCAGCAAATACATTTTTCTATTTTAACCAGCACACTGAATGCCAAAGGCTGCATTAGTCCTGTTCTTCTTAGGGAATAAGCAGATGGTTACTCTTACTACCACTTGTAAGACCAAACTTCCTGCTACCAGGGGATGCCTTATTTTTCTGTCCTAAACACAAAGAAATTATAGGAATACTGTAAACTGACTTAGAGGTTATAACCACTTGCAAACTTAACCCAGATCCTCTGATAAATATGGCAGACCCCTTCAGTCCCTCTAAGTCTGGGTTCGAATGTGTTACTGTCAATTAGCACAACCTATCATGTAGCATATGCAATTAGGAAAAGCAATCACAATCTAACTTAAATTTTGTAAAACCTGGAAAATTAGATCAGTTCCATTGTTTTTGTTAAATAATGCAATTTGAATTATCCTCATACATAGCTAAGTAAGAATATTACTAATTTGTCATTCCTAACATACCAAAAAAGGATTAGATTTGGATTTCAGGAGGAAGCTAGATGTTAAACAGTGCTTATAAAATTGTAGTTGAGATATAAACAAATTTGCACCTCTCTTATTGCAACTGATTTGTCTATGAGAAAATTAACTTTTTTCCTTTTTTCCCCTAGCACTAAGTCAGCCCCAGTGTGACTACTTTTACACATTTACATGCAATAGGACAGTCAGAGACTTTGAAACACAAAATCATCTTGCCATTTTTGTGCAGATGATATATGTTGAGATTTGGTCATGTTCCAGATAGCGAATTTTATCAACAGGAGAACCAGAGAAAGGTTTTCTCTCATTTTACTCTAAAGGGCAACAGCATTCAGCAGTAATGAGGTCATTTTTTTTCCAGACGTCCACATTTGCCGTTCTGTCAGGCTCAGTTGTTTAAACCTGGCACTATCCTTTTTCCAAAGCAAGATAGACTCAATCACAAAACTATCAAAGACATTTTCCAACAACATCCTTCTAACACAGGAACAATCTTCTAAACATTAAAAATGTCCAGGCAGTCAGGACTTTCAGGATGAAAACTGCATGCTGATGAGTTCTTTATATATGCAGTCTTGGCAAATGTCCTCTGTTTGTACATTTAATTTATTTCTACAGCACCCATTAACAAAGGGCAATCATTCTGATTTTAGCCACATCTGCAAGGTTATCCAGAGGGAATCCTACTGTATGTCTTAATCAAGCTTACATTTTTGGAAGTCAGGCTGCTAAAAGTTGATACATTAGCTCATTAAAAAGAGGCAAATGTTCATGTTACTGTTCTTACCACAACAGTGCTACGTAGAACTTTTACTACATAGAAGAAGCACTATCTAAATGACTCATTCCCAAGGGTAACCTAAGAATAACAACAATTATTAATATACATATTACTATATTACAATAGTGCTGATTCAGATTTTGAGTGTAAGGGCAAAACAGGTGAAAGTGTAGACCTGGGCAAAACCATGTTTTAATGTGAGGAATTCTACTGAATAGTAATTCATTTGAATGCAAGGGAAACCTCCTTATTGTATACAGTATATTATGTTCATTATGTAGATTAAAAGAGAGCTATAAAACTTCACCTCTCAATTTTAACTAAACTTCCCTTGCATTTCAACAGGACTTAGCTCAGGTCATTACATATGCACCTACTTTGCCCTTATTTGCAAACTTTGAATAGGTCCAAAGATGTAAATATCACTAAGATTTTTTTCTAAAATTGTTAAAATTTCTTAAATTAATTATCAAGCAGAATTACTATGATTGGTAATCTATACATAATAATGGAGAAAAATATATTTAGATACTTTCAAAGTTGCTACACTAGAGAGGCTATGGGCTGATTTGGGAACAACAAAACAAACACAATTTCAGTCAAAGCATTTAAAGCATTGACAGTTAAAGTGAATCTCATTACAGTGGTACGTGTTTAGGGGTGGGATATATTAGGCAGCGAAGAGTAAAAAAAAAAATGGGCAAGCGCAAGGATCTGCTCAACTTTAGGAAATTCAAATTGTGATGACAGCATATCCATACGTTTAATAATTTGTTTGTAACGCTATTTGAGTGTTTTTATATAAATTGTGGAGACTCAACTATTATTTTCTTCTTTGACATACTTTAGTCTGGTAGAACTTTTCCAGCTTAACTTGTGCATACTTACACAAACATTCAGGCCTGGATTGATCTTATTGATCATTGTTTGTTTGAATTTATCCAGATATTTGCAATGCATTTTTCAATCAGTATAATAATTATTTTACTGAATGGTAAGAAACTGTGAATAATTGATGATATAGAAGTGGATCCAGACACTCGCATGCTTTCCATATGATTGGTGGTCTGTCCATCCACAGGAGAGAGAAGAGTGAACTCCCTATGTTACTCCCCTCTCTCGTTCGTAAATAGTGACTTACGCGGCCATTAGGCAGCCTTAAGTCATACTTGTGGATCAGTCGTTTGTCCAATCGCTGATCCGTGTGTAAGTGGGATACCCATCCCACACTGTACAATTTATATGCTTCCCCCTGCTCAACATACTGGGTGGAGGGAAAGCAAAGCCCCTTGTTACAGATTTTCTATCATACAGTACTATCATGCACACTCCACTCAAAACATCACATTTATACCCCGTTCAGATTACCATGAAAAAGCCGGGGTTTTCATGAAATTGCCGGCTTTCATGAAAACCCCGGCTTTTTCTGGCAATGTGAACGGTGAAGCCGGGTCTCTTTAGCCGGGTCTCAGACCCGGCTAAAAAGAAGGGTTTTTGCCGGCTTTTTTAAAAGCCGGCTTCACCCGTTCACACTGCGCTGAAAAGCCGGCTGTTTAAATAGGTGCCGGCTTGTAAAAAAAAAAAAAAAAAAAGCAAGAAAAAAAAAGCCGGTGTTTTCAGCGCAGTGTGAATGCACCAGGCTAAAATTTTCAAAATTTTGCCCACTGCCTAAAAAGCTAGCTTTTTAGGCAGTGGCAATGTGAACGCAGCATTACACACTTTGGGCCAGATCCAGAGCTACGTTTCCATTACGTAGATTTACACTAGTGTAGTGTATTTACTATACACTCCCCTCGCTCGTATGTACTTTGGCCATTTTACGTTTGCCTGACCCTACCTTAACTTTTCACTGTGTAAGTACTGACTTACGTACATACTACACGTACGTATCTGCCTAGCCCATACTGTATGATTTAAATGCCTCACCTCGCCTCCGAGGCATAATTGTGGGTATTGTATGGTTGGCACGTCCCTTCATTGGTAGTTACGCTGTTGATACAAGGCGGTTACCTACGTTCGGAGTTACGTGGCGTAACATCTGCAATGCGCATGCGCAGTACATACAATACAGCGTTTTTATGTCAGCAGCTAGTGTAAAATCACTCGCGTACGTAGTTCTGGATCGACCCCTTTGTGTGCGTAAGTGGGGTACCAGACGCAATTCTGGATCCAGTCCATAGTGATTAGCTGTGTTATATAATATTGCATTTATGATTAGCATTGTTTATTTTTATAAATAATGTTGACTCTCTTCTTGATTAATATTTATTTAACCAACTTGTTATTTGTTATAAGAGCAAATCACAGGAAATGTTAGGATATGTATAAATAATGATGTCTGATTAACAATGATCTAGAAAGATAATCATGCATTGTTACATTACAGGAAGTATATGTGGCAATGCTGTTTGATATGTTTCCCTTATGACAAACATTCTAATGTACATGGATCTGACATTGTGGATACAGAGTGACTGCAGTCTCTGTTGAGATGTTGTTTCTCTGGAGATGGTTTTGATATGCAGAGATTGGAAATTATGTATGTCAATCAGCGGGTGCCCTTGGTGTGTGCTGCTCACTGACTGGTTACTTTGAATATCAGTTTAATAGTGTGGACTGCACTGGCACTTTTCATGTGCTGTTGATTTACAGCATTGGACTGATTATAGTATTTGTGTAGGAATTGGTTCTTTTGAGAGTGTGCTCGGCTTTCTGATCTATGATTGGAAGATGGAAATCTATACTATAAATCCAGTCAAAACAGTACACAGGTTGATGCCTTGTAAAAGCTTTTTGCTTTACAAGAAAACGCATGTCGGCAAACGGAATGACATCGCCTCTTTCATACTTATTATGACACATTGAAAAGCAAAATAGCAAGACATGCATCTACATTTTGCTGTCTGTGATCCCACCATACTTATTATACAACAATAATTTGTGTTAGTGCCAACTTTATTAAGAATATTTAGCTCACTAACTGGTTATGCTGTGATACCATTAGTACGAGCTTTTGAAATACCGGTTCAGTGAGCTTAAAGACACTGGACCGGATTCACAGATACAGTGTGAGTTAGGTGCGGACAGACCCTCACCTAGCTTACCCGTCCTGCCACCATCCTGCCCCCCTTTTTAGGAACCTTACCCTCCCTGGCTAACCTTAATGCCTCCCCCTCTAACTTTTTCCCAAGCCCTCCCCGAGGCAGCATTACACCGCCTCTTTTTACCTAAAATATGAAGGCAATCTAAGTACTGAACTGTTACGTGGCTTGCAAAAAGGACCTACTACACATGCACAGTAGGTCCTTTACTACAGATACGCACCTAAGAAGCGACTGCTTCTTAGGTGTGAATCCAGCCCACTGCCAGCCACAAAAGATTCAGGTACTTTTATGCACACAGAGAGCCCAATCTGTGTAACCTACTGACTGGTTTACTGGTAACATTTCTGTCAAGGTTACTTACCGTTCCTTTGAAATCGTTACTATTATTAAGGCCAACCAATAAATTTGAGAGAAATCTTGTTGTAGTGACATTATATGATTATGAGCTACATACGAAACAAATAAATAACTAAAATCTTGTAACTTAGTTTCAAGTAGGGCCATTCAGCCTGTTTCTGAGTCTATCTGTGGTATGTGATATATACTTAATACTGCTCACAGATTCCATATAATTACATAATGCAGATAGAAAACAGTGTTTTAAGACATCTTTTATTTTCTTAAGCACTTTAATCCTTTTTTCTTTGTCACATCCTTTTTTATAAATATTTTAAAAATAAATAAAAATCAATTATCTTTGGGTGCAACCCACCCGACTTGTCTACTAGTTTTATTGTAACAATATTAAAAGTGAAATTTTAACTTAGGAAGTGAATCCAGGGTGTGCCCCTTGTCTAAATGTACTCTCTCCCAATTTTTTTTTTCTTTAACATACTTATAATTACTTTGTTGAATAAACCTATTAATATATTACTGGGAGCTATATATTACTATATATTATATAATCAATAACAACATATTAATGCTAGGGAGAAATGGCAGTCTGAAGGAGGCCTGAGAGGGACATCTGCTAGGTCTCTTTTTCTGCTCCCTGTACCTACTATTTACAACTCTATTGATTACTATATAGCTGCAGTATTGTAATGCAAAGATGTTACAATCATTCTTAACAAGGTTGTAATAAAGTTTATTTGTTTTTTAAATCAGCCTATAATGATCTTCTGATACATCTTTTTTTATTTTTCCTTTTCAACAAATATATATTCATGTGGTGTAGGATAGCATCAGGAATATTATGTTCATAATTATTACTTATGTAAGTGGCCACCATTGTTTAATTGGAATTGATAAAATATTGTTATGCTCTAATAGATTAGTGACTTTTTGGGAGACTATTGGATATAGAGTGTGCAACCATTCCCAAATGCCAAGAATTTTGACAAATGGCCTAAGTGGCAATGCCATTCCTTTTAAATTTTGAATGCGTTCTGATACAATATCCTCAATATATCTTGTATATTATGCAACCAGTCATGGTACATCATGTGATGTATCCTTAATACTAAAAATTGAAAGATGTTATAGTGGTTGGAAGAGTATATCTTAAAATGTTTTTTCATTGTCTTTGCTTGAGCATACTGCACATGAGAGACATTATTTGGAATTTTAGACAATATTTAAGCAGTGCTTATTTAATGTCTTAAATATATAGTGATTTATAGTTTGAGAAAACTATATATTGCTGCTCATACTGATATAGTTAACAGCTATAGATTTTCCACTGTTGATAAAACAGGTTTGTTTATTGGGGAGCTCAGCAATTCTTTTCTGCAACTGAAGGAACAATATAGTGGTGACAAGGGAGTGCTGAAAAATATGTTAGCTACTAAAATCTACAATAACAAAAGCTAGATTTGCAGTAAAAGAGCAAAATCAAAATGTCATTGTTTTCTTTTTTTATATCTGCCTATATATGAATAGTTTAGGGATAAATGTGTTTATAACGAGACATTTTTATTATTAATAAATTGTACATTGGTTTTCTATAAATTTTTCTTAATAATATTGTCTTATCACGGAGTCCTTGAAATAAAAGTTCCACACAGTTATATTACATGCAAATATGTTATTAATCTAAATGACATATCATTTTATTATCCAAGACAAACTTAGCAGGCTAAATGTCATGTTCAGTGATGCACATTATTAGCAAGGAAATCCAGGCGAAAAAAATTATCTATATCTTACAATTCAAGATTAAATCTATTACATTCCTTACTTGGGAACTTCCATAAACTATTCATAACTTATTATTTTGAAAGGGTACTATAATGAATTAAATAAACATATCTGTTAATCAAACTTTTAAAAACTATGCTGAAACAGAAAAGAAATTCTAGGCATGATGGGCTGGATGCAGACTTAAGAAGGAGCTTGAAATGAAGGACCTGATTCACACTTAAGAATCTTCTTAAAATAAGAACTTAAAGTCACACCTGGGCTAAACCATGTTGATTGCAGGGGAGTCATATTTCATCTGTTGCAAATAGTACTAGTTTTGAGAGGTGATATTTCCCAGCCCAAGTCTAAATAACAGTGTAATAGTATAGCTGGTCAGTATCTGTGTGCAGTAAGCAATTCACAGATATATCCCTGCATGCAAACTATACAATTAATTGACTCCCCCTGAAATCAATATGGTTTTGCCCAGGTGTATCTTTCCTCTCTTAGGACCTGATTCACACTTAAGAAAGTTCTAAAAATAAGAACCTAAAGTTACTCCTGAGCAAAACCATGTTGTTTTCAGGGGGAGTCAATTTAATTGTATTCTTTGCATGCAGGAATACATCTTTGAATAGCTTACTGAAAACAGATACTGACCAGCTTTACTATTACACTGTTATTTAGACTTGGGCTGGGAAATATCACCTCTCAACACTAGTACTGTTTGCAACAGATGAAATATGACTCCCCTGAAATCAACATGGTTTAGCCCAGGAGTAACTTTCCTCTCTTAGGACCTGATTCACACTTAAGAATCTTCTAAAAATAAGAAC
>WWET01000794.1:291291-340601 GCA_011038615.1 Limnodynastes dumerilii | reverse complement strand
ATGTTGATTGCAGGGGAGTCATATTTCATCTGTTGCAAACAGCACTAGTGTTGAGAGGTGATAATTTCCAGACCATGTCTAAATAACAGTGTAATACTAAAGCTGGTCAGTATCTATGTGCAGCAAGCTATTCGAAGATGTATTCCTGCATGCAAAGAATGCTATTAACTTGACTCCCCCCAAAAACAACATGATATTGCCCAGGCGTAACTTTAAGTTCTTATTTTTAGAACTTTCTTAAGTGTGAATCAGGTCCTTAATTTCAAGCTCCTTCTTAAGTCTGGATCCAGCCCGATGTGTGTAGTGTTTAGCATGCTCACATAGTAAAATTAAAATGCACAACCCCTTTCCCATGTGAGCACACCCACCCCATTATCAGTGAGCATGCAAAAAAAAAACCTCTGGATTTCATCATCTCATCTCATCCAGATATGACTGGAGGTAGCAGTGTGTGAACATGGACAAATGCAATATCGTTTTTTGATCCTAGAAATTGGAACATTCCTTTTTTCATAAGCTTGGATTGGGTCCAATAATATAAAAAAAATATAGTCCAGTATGACAAATTTCAAAAACAAGAAAATATTTATTACTTATTAAAGTCTAACGTGTTTCTCCATATTAATGAGCTGAATGCCAAAATCTGGGCGGAAAAAAGCATTATTGTGTTAGCTGTGTTAAGCTTTAATATAGCTCACCTAAAAAGAAATATTTTTCTTTTTGCTGTAAATTCTTATTGAAGTATTTCTGAAATGGTTACTGCGTTCTGAAGCAGAGAATTGTCTGTTTCTTTAGAATGATTACAGTGAAAAGCTCCCAATTAGCATAATAAATGTGTGCAGTAGATTGGTAGAACTAGAAACTGACTGATTAGTTACTCTTCTTCAATGACTCAGTTTAGTGAGCTGCCTAGCAACAGTGACAATAAGTAAACCACTTAACTACTTGTCACTAAGGTGGCAGAACATCTCACTGTTAACCTTCAAGAATTTTTTTTTTCCCCACAATGAATGATACATTATTATTATTGCTTATTGATTTCAGGTGTGCTTAGCTATTCAACCATTTATTATTAAAAAGCAATTCTCATCCCATTATTCCTAAGACAAATATTATAAGGAGGACAAGGTACATGCTCTTCAAACAGTCTTTTCACCTTATTGTTTTAAACAGCTATGAATTATAGTTTCTCTTATCCTATATAGGTCACACCAGCAAGATGCCTTTGTTATTTTTGATGGTGATATAAAGGAAGTCAATGATTTTTTAAGTGGATGCAAACATTATGCCATGTAAAAAGCCTGGTTATGTGACTGTCACCTGTGTACATGTGCAAGCAGATTTTTTGATCCAGGTTTTAAGTGTAATAGCTAGACCAGGGCAAGGTACAGTTTGGGAATTACTATACCTCTAACATTGTAACATGGTTTGTCTTGATGACTTCCACCTATTTTTTTTATTGTTTTTCTTAAATTCTGGACCATCTCCCTTATGTTCCGCACCAGGAGACTTTAAATATATTTTTAAATCTTATGATTCTTGACAACCTGCGTTATATGGTAAAATTGCTAGTTGTGCAAAGAATGAAATAGAAAATATACATACAGACTGGTCTCTGGGCTTTGTATTATAGTCTTGATACAAGCTAATCATCTAAAAGTTAAAATGAAATTATAAAACTAAAACTGACATCATTCAAAATGTTGTTACCTTTGACGGAAAGGGGTGGGGAAAAAACATACACATTTTTCATCCAGTCTCACATTCTAAAAATTCTAGTTGTGGCCCAGCACTTAGGAAATGTTGGAAGCCCTTGAAGTAATGCAATTATAATTGTAACTATATATAGGACAAAAATGCATTGCCATTGTAAAGCTATTGGTGATTACAGTACATGATGAAGAACCAGAGTGTCACAGCCTTGCTTGAAGGCATGGGAAAGATTTTTAACCGTTCTTTTCACAAGTTTTGAATTAACTACATAGAAAATGTCACATATCCTATTAATTTTGAAACTCTTTGTACTATAGGTCACGTCAATGTTAAAAAAAAATAAAAGTCAAAAAAGGTTAACATTTTGTGCCACATAATAACATAGAAATGTTAATCACCAGTAATTCAAAACTTAAGGTTTAGCAAGTACGTTTAACACTGGGAAAGTTTTGTATGTGGTTTTGACATCATCCTTTTTCTAGAGTGTTCTTGGTACATGACATATTTCAGGAGAGTTGTACTTGGATAACTAAGACAGCTAAGGCTGTAATCAAATTATATCTCCTTATTATAACTTTACCATCAGTGTAAGTTGAAAATGGGCTTAATAACTGTGAATACCAATGGCATGAATAAAATGTACACAGATTTATGTGTGGTAGGTCATGATACCAAGAACAGATTTATAATTATTCCACTAAAACAATGTTAAAATATGAAAGAAATGTAACCACTGTCATATCAGTACAAAGAACAAGTAACCTTTTCACTAACCTTTTATTCATATTAAAGTGGGGAGATAAGCTGAATTCAGAGTAATTTTATTCAAATTTACGGTACTGAAAATAGCTGATCATTAACACAACGGTTGTCTCATTTTCAAGCAAAAGCAAAATGTGTTATGCATTGTATGCAGTAAATAAAACATATTTTCCTTCATTTCCTGCGTTGCTGAAATTATTTGTACTACTTTTGTCTTCATAAATTCAAAAATCAACTGATCAGGTTTGTGTGACTTTATTGAAAGTTAAATGGAGTAGAAATATTTTAAAAGCAGACATCAAAAGCAAAATATAATATTACAATGTAACAACTTTTGTGTTTAGAAATGATCTAAAGGACACGCAAAAAAATGAATATTCTGGGTTAAATCAACCATACTGTATTTTTTCTGTAGAGAATTGGTTGGTGATTAATGTATAAAAACTTACAACCTATACATTATTGTGCAGACTTTAGTGTCCTTCATTTCCCTCTAGTTAGAATCTTAAGTGGCCTAAGAAGAATGACCGCTACAGCAGGAGAAACCACCAAAAGGTGGTTCATACACCAGTCAGAGATAGTGTTAGATTTTTACTAATGTCACATATTGCATATATTTGGGATAACCATACAACATTTTTTTCACATAGGCTTCTACATAGGAAAGCAATGGCCACAGAATGTTATTTATATTAGCACAGGCATTAGTATGTTCTAGTGCAAAACCCTATCACTCCCCATTTCTCTAAAGCTGCATGTTTTGATGTTTGATAGATATATTTTATATTTTACGTAACTGTATAGAATAAAGATGACAAAATCATTATTGTTGAGTTATTTTTAAGTTATAGATAAAATTCAAGATTTACTTTGGAATTTAGGCCTGTGCTATATAATGTTAATTGCTTTCACATACTATGTGATACTACTTTACTACAACTTCCCTAAGCCATTTACTATGAACGTTTAGTGCAATTTTATAAAACTAGCATATCCCTAAAGAATAGGAGATAGATAGATAGATAGATAGATAGATAGATAGATAGATAGATAAGATAGATAGATAGATAGATAGATAGATAGATAGATAGATAGATAGATAGATAGAAACATTGAACTGGACTACTGCGTATAGTATTCAAACTCTCAGTGCCTTTGACTATTTTGCTATTTTGCTTAAAAAAATAAGGCCATAACATATTATTATATTATTTTTACTGACACATTCAAAACTTGAAACTATTTTATATTTGCTATATGATTTCATAGAGAAATGCACAATGTAATATTAAATTCCATTTAAGGTAGGTATCCTGAAATCAATTACATACTAAGAAAAGGTCAAGTACTATTGATTGGTCATACCATAATGGGTTTACTTGAATTTGCTCTCATTAATTTTTCTTGTATTCCTAATATGATATAAATTTGTTTTATCACATAATATACAGTATGCTGTTTTGGAATAATATATGACTTTATTGACAAACCACTCAGTGATTCAAAATGATTGTAATGAAACATACTGTTCACTTTGTACTAAAATGACATTAAAATTGCAGACTGTCCATAGTTGTTTTAAATTATTATAAATCTAATAGCAGACAACACAGACAACACATTTAGTCATATTCATAATTTTGATTAATGTATAAATGTGGTTTTATTTTAAAATTTTCAGTTGGGAAGTAATGTCTAAGATGTGAACTAATTGCTACTAGTAATATCTGTTAAAAGAACAAAGTATTTTCCCTGCATGCAAAAGAAGTATAGCTAATTTGCTCAAGTGTACCTATTTTTCCCTTATAAAAAGGCGTAAGATTGGCATTCTGGTGAGCAGTGCATCGAGGTGGATACAATTTAATCAAGCTACCGGTGACTAATCCATGGATCAGCTATTTGGAATACTTTTTATCTTAGAGGTGGATTGCCTTTGAGTGAGTCTGTCTATCTCCTGTGGCAGACACCCTCCTTACCACACTGCAGCAAGTGGACAGAATGTGCGCAACGTTAGTCCATCTCACCATAAGTGTCTACAGCGGGAGCTGGTTCATAATCCTGCCACCCTTTTTGCATCTACTCTATTGGATAACTTCTGGACTTCCCTCTGCTCTGAAAATAACTATTTATATAACTATATTCTGTCTCTAATTTGTGCCTTAGAGAATATATGTGATACAGCACTGGGTTTCCCCTTTTCATCTTTTATTTGGACTCTATCACCTCAACTCCTCATAGATTCCGAGAGCTTATTGCTAATGGGTTTTAGTGGTATATAGGAGTTGTGATCTCCCAGAGATTGGTTGGCTATATCAGAGCTGTGATAGTGACTAGCAGAAAAGGATGTTAACTTGGCAAAGAACCAAAGGTGGCCCTTGCCTTTTCCCCTGGAGTGGAGGTGTCTTTCTTTTGTTGTGAACTTCTTCGGCTAGTGGAGCCCTGATGAGTTGTGAGTGGCCCAGGACTGGGGAAGCAGACTACAGTTCATGAACACTCAAACTGGACTTATATACTTTTACCATAACAATAAGGCTAAAGCTCTACATTTAATTGACATTTGTTGCTATAGGTGATTAAACTCATAGTGACCTGGGAAGAACAGCTGCCATATCCAAAGACTACTTTAACTGTATTTTTTTTAACTGTCATTGAGTGATTCCACTCCTTTACTGTGTCACAATACACATTATTTCAAAGAACAGCTTAAGTGCATTGGGCTGGATCCAGACCTTGTTAAGTGCATGAACTTAGTTACTCCTAGGCTAAACCATGTTGATTTCAGGGGGAGCAAAGTTAATTGTATTCTTTGCATGCAGGGATATATCTATGAATTGCTTACTGCACACAGATACTGACTAGCTTTACTATCACACTGTTATTTAGACTTGGGCTGAGAATCCCTACTTCTTATTTCTAATACTGTTTGCAACAGATGATATATGACTCCCCTGCAATCAACATGGTTTAGCCCAGGAGTAACTAAGTTCATGCACTTAACAAGGTCTGGATTCAGCCCATTGTGTTGTATATGTCTGATTTTCCTAACACTTTCCTTCTCTAGGCAATAACTACTAGATTAGAATGTATAATTTTATTAGAATGTAAAATGTATATTTAAACAACACTTCAGTTGGGGGGATCTTGAACAGTGTTGAACAGGGGTCTGAACAGTGATTTATTAGTTAACCTTTAGTGGGTCATTCGTTCTAAAGTGGCATGCATAAATATAACAGAGTAGATGGCACTTACTCTTCTAGCCAACCCGATTCTGCTAAAATGGGAAAACATAAATCCATTGGGACCAGATCAGGTCCTGCTCCATCTTCTCAATCTCCTTACCTTCTCCCCTTCTGATTCATCCTCACCTTGTGTTGCGTTTAAGGAACTTTTGACACAGCACATGTGAACCATGCCACTTCCTCTGCAACAGCTGAAATGGCAAGGGAAATTTCCCTTAACCGCAGTTTTTAATAAGAAGTTTGAGGCCTTTCAGACCTCCTTGGATACTGCTTGAATACAGAAAAAATATCAGAACATTCTAACCAAATAAAAGTCTTGGAACAACACACCAGTGATAATAAAGACAGTATCTTAACTATGCAAAATATATTTGACTGTCATTCTACCCAACATCTATACTTTCAGGGAAAACTTAAATCTTCGTTTTATTGTGGTGCCAGAATAGTTTTGGGGTCAGGAACTCTAAAATTTCCTTTTTAAAAGCTTACCTACCACCCTAGGTATTTCAAATGTGCTGGGATCACCATAAAATTAAAGGGCCTATCGTATTGGCAAATAGCAGGAAGGCAGCACCTTATGTCCATGTCCAGTCATTGCAAGATTTCTGGACTTTTGCAAAAATGAACAAATTCTTGCTGCCTAGCGGTGCAATGCATAAGTCTCTGTTGACGATGCTGGAATCTTGATATTTCAAGATTATTTTGTGGCACTTTCCCAAATACGTAGGGAATTTGCCCCCTTGTGTAAGCACTTAGTTAAGACTGGTAATCATTTTGCCCTTTTATACCCAGCAAAACTATGCATTGTTAAAAATGGTACAATGCTAATTATCCCCAATCAGCTTGACGTCACTTAGGATCACAAATATTGACTGGGGATTCCTGGGTTGGGTCCCTTATGTCCCTATCTCCCAGACTATAATTCCGCACAGGTTATCTATATTAATATAACACTCATATCATATAGTGAATAAAGATTAGTTTTTTTTTGTTTTTTTATGTGTTTCGTTATCTGATTATTTCTCATTACAGAATTTGTACTGAATTTTGTTGAAAATTCTTTACAGGGTTATTACAAATCCCCCACCTCTCCAAAAAGGGAAAAACTAGAGTTTGTTCATTTAATGTTAATGTTTACTTTGTTTACATTGGTTAAGTAACTGGTGAGTTCCGGCATGTTTTCTGGAATCCACCCTTTTTCTTTGCTAGTTTGGAAAATATTTAAAAATGGTTTGAAGCATATTATTGCTGATGAAATTACAACTTAATTACCTAATTGGTTTTCTTTGTTGTTCTGTTACACTACAATGGTTGAGTTGCTCCTCGATGGCTGTCACCCATAGACGAATCGGGTATGCAATACTCATATAGCACCTATGCTTTTAATCCTTCCATCATATGCATGGCCTCTTGAAACAATAGAGGTCTCAATACCCCAATTAAAAGGAAAATGGTTCTTTTAGACTTTTGCTACTCTTATAGCAGGATGGATTGGAGATTGTGTAGTAGTAACAAATTTCTATAAAAAGCTAGAGATGTGGCAATTGTTTTGGCTAAGTCCATGCAATACAATATCCTAGATAAGCTAGTTGACCCAGAGGGGAGGTTTGTGATATTTAATATACAACTTCATGAGACCCGCTATACTATAGTTAATCTTTATGGTCCCAACTCATCCTAACAAGATTATTTTGCTACATTAACCACTACCCTTCTACAGAGAGACACTCTCAGGGGCTAAATTTACTAAAGTCGATTTTCAGCTGCATTTTGAAATCGCCTCTTATCGCTGCAAATATTTTCATTGACTTCTGTGCAAAAATTGCTGTATTTACTAAAATAGGAATTTTTAAAGCGATTTCAAATCGCCATCAATGTTCGGCAACTTTTCGGCTTTTAAAAAAGCAATGCACGGCACATATAGTACTAAAAGGCACAGCATGCTTTTGTGTTGCAAGGCATGCTGTGCCTTTTAGTACTATAAGCATCAGCATGCTTTTATTCTAAGTTATTGGGCCAATACTCTTTTATTCTAAGCTATCGGTCCAATACTCTTTCATTCACAGCTAACTGGGCAATCCTGTTTTATTCACAGCTAATGTAACAATACTATTTAAGGGGTAACTATGTAGGTACTACTTACATTAGATCAAGGACACGCTATTAAGGTTTTTAGGTAATATTCTTATTGTACACATTATTCACGGCGCAGCATGCCTTTAACAATTGGCATGCTGGTGCTTATAGTACTAAAAGGCACAGCATGCCCTGCAACACATAAATATAATATCATGTTATATAATATATATAATATAATATAATGTTAATAGCATGCCGTGCATTGCTTTTTTACTTTTTAAATGCATTTGCTTACAAGTTTTTTTTTTATTTACTAAGGAGCATAGCAATTTATACTAAATCGACACACAAATTCTGCTCTTTTTTTGACGATTTTTTGGGGTATTTTTCAACAATAGTAAATTCAAGTAGTTTACAATCCCCCAAAAAGTCGGCAAAAAATTTGATTTCAATGAAATCGACTTTAGTAAGTTTACCCCCAATCTCATTATAGGAGCCAATTCCAATATGGTAGACTTTCGGCTTCATCTTAGTATAGGCACCACGAACACATACCTTTCTTTTCGTTTAAGGGCTTCCTTAGCAGTTTATGGCCTTTTGCTTTCAAAATTTATTACCATAAGTCCTCACCAAACACTAGTTGGATTTTATAAAGGTCCATACTCAGTCGGAAGTATCTGCTCTGCTATTGCAGCATCTGAATCTTGGCGTTCTTAAAATATGCTGCTTAGTCTTGACATGCAGAAAGCTTTTGATTCTGTTTTTTGGGCTTACATCCTGGAAGTACTTGAACACAGGAGACTTGGTCCAAAATTGCAAGCGCTTATACATTTTTTCATAGGTTTCACAAAACCTCACTTCTAGTTAATAAAGGAGCAAATATTACCATGGGCAAAGGAACTCACCAAGGGTGCCCCATGTACCCCTATTATTTAATCTGGTATTAGACCCTATGTTGAGAACTCTACAACAGTGGACCTTATTTGAAGGTATTAAAATAAATCAGAGGAGTATTTGCTGATGATATTTTATTATTTACCCTTACACCACTATTAAGTAAATTAAAAGAGTTTGGTCAGGTGTCTGGCTTTAGGGTCAATTTCGATCAATCATTTACTCTGTACCTAGACCCCAGAATAATGAAGCCGTCCTGAGCAAAGGATATCCTCTTGAACTGTTCTTAACAATCTATCCTTGACCATATTACAACTAATCCTCTTCTAATGTTAGTTTGTTGCTTGTGGATTTAGTTGCGACATAAAAACCAGCTAAATCCCCATTTTTACCTTGCACCTCTTAGGAAATCCAAATTTCCAGGATTGCATGGCTGCTCATCCATTCATGCTATGGTCATGGGAGGGAGGGAGTGAGTCTGGCTGACAGCTTGGTGAACAAAGATAATAGAAGAACTTTTATGTTTGCCCAGGCCCATGCCAAATTTGAAATTCTCCACTCTTAAAACATTACCTATCTTCAGGCTCAACACTATGTAAGTTAAATGATTAGAATGTTTTCAAATTTAGATTAAAATAATCAATTTGATACTTTGTTATGTACACTGCTTCCACGACACAAAGTGATAACTATACATCATATGTACCTATGCCCTTAAATAGATAATTTTAATAGTAAAGTGGGCCTTCCCATATTGGTGGAACGTTTTCTTAATTTATCAGTTGAAGACACTCTCCGGGCCTTGGCAAACACATGTCGACATATCAAGAAATGTTTATCAAGGTTGCTCATAGAGCATGCATCTCTCTTTTGAGAAGATATCAAATGGGCATCATTTCTAGTCACGATCGTCCCAAGTGTGGTCTACAAGAAGAGGACTTCAACCATTGCTTTTGGGATTGTCCATTGATCAAACATTTCTGGGTGAGGATTTGGAGACTTTCCATTGATTTTCTCTTTTCGTTTGATGCCCCCCTGGGCAATTTAGGGCGTTTTTTCGAAAAACATATGTTTACCTTCTTGAATTAAACAATTTATTTCTGTAGCTGCATATAAATGCATTCTTCAATCTTGGTTGCAGTCTAAACCCCTATCCATGGCTTTTTTTAAAGAAAAGCTTATTTACGTGTTTAAAATGGACTGTATGGAAGCATCTCTTTAGAATAAGGTTAGAGTAAATAGATTCTTCCAAATGCATTATATTTTATCTGAGGTGGTTAAAAGAAAAGTGTGGAATTGGAGATCTTGCTATCCTTTTTGAAGATTGATTTGAGGCCTGTGTATTGACTGGACAGCCTTTGGGTGCACTTACCTATACCTCTTCACAATACCAGGGTTGATACGTGGAAGTTGTTTGTTTAATATATTTATTGTGTGATGCCATCTACTACTACTTGTAGGACTGTTCTGCTGTGTATACTAATAAGATAATGCCTATGTAATGAACTTGTTTGGAATTAATGTGCTTCAATTAAAAAGCTTTATAAAAAAAAGTGTAAGTGTAGCTCTGGATCAGATCTGTGCATAAATTTATATGTATGATGATGAGCATGAACACTAGATGTATACCATCTTACATTTAAAGAAGCCTTCCAATGTGGGTTCATAGCATTCCATGTAACAAAATAGGATGAAAAATCGACATGCTTTATTCCACAACAACCATTCTGGACATAAAATAGACGTTCATAGACTCGTAAAGGTACAGGCTTACCCACCTTTATTGCAAGGTTTTTCTTAGTATGTTCCGGATAGTTGTGGTGATATTATAGAACCAGACCCAGACCTCTAACAAGTAGGTATTATTCTGTAAGGTCAGATTGGAAAATATACGCTCAGTTTATGGCTAAATATTTGCTGACAGTTAACACTCCACAATCTATACTGGACCATTGCATTTGGAATGCTTTTGAATGCTAAATCCTTTTGTAATGATAAGGGAATGGACATATTTCTTATGTGTTTTTTTTTATTTTTTTTTATTTATTTTAGAGCTAATTTATATAATGACTATGTAGACTATGGGTCTAATCCAGAATTAAGTGCAACATCCATACTTTAGCCTCTGCTGCATAATGTATGAATTTTGGCATCCAAAATTCTGCATTCAGGACTGCAACACTCTCCCCCTGCGCTCTCTGCGCGTGTGGAGTACGTAAAACCCTTACTGTACAAATTTTCTTAGCCAAGCCCTTACTGTACAAATTACAAAACCTATGCCCTCCCACCATGCATATCTCATAAGCATGGTGAGTGGGCCAGCCCCCCGTGCGGATGATGAATTCTGCATGAAATGCATCGGGTAGCTGCGTTCCAATGCAGAAATTTTGGTATTGTCCATAAGGTTTCAGTTAATGAAGCACTTGTTGGCGTCCAAAACAATATTTCTTTTTTATTTTATTTTTCATTCAGGAATATTTTATATATTCCATATATTCTAAGAACACACTGTTGTTAATAATCCTCTTATTAAAATCCAGCAGTGCATCCAGTGTACCTTTCTAAAAGAAATCAAATATTTGTGTAGGTTAATAGGCTTGACTATTTTAACACAGACAGCCAGGGTATTTCATTTCCCAGTTATGTTCTGTTATTATCGTGCAGCAAACTGATTTCACATATAAACTCTTTCTACTGAAATGCAAATAAAATATATAATAAAGCTTTAATATTTGGTATAGAGTGTGATATAGCTAAGTGGGTTTAATGTTTATTTTTTAAATTAAATGATTTTTATTAAAATGTATCAGTTAGCTTTGTGCATAATCGTACACCGGTACAATGAAATGTTACAGGAGAAAATAACACATTAGTCGCACAAAGACAGTTTCACAGTAAACATACAGTAGTCAAGAACATTAGTATGGTAATAAGTATAGTACAAACATAGCATCACACAAATGGGTTTATATTTAACATGAAAGAAGAAATTCTTAAAAAAAGAAAACATTATAAAAAAAAGCAACACTATTATTTATTTATAAATAATTTTTTAAGCATAATTTTCCACTTAGATGTGAAAAACAAAAATCTAGACCTCTTTCATGGAACTTCAGTACCTCACTTTTTTAACCCTCACTGTTCTCACAGTCTCTTCAGAGGTCATAAATAAGCACCATTTGGGTTCACAGGTACCTCAAAATATTTTAAAATATATTACATACTAAATCTATATGAATGTTATAGTATTAAGGAACGGAAACTAGTAACCTTATTAAGTTTGTAAATTACCATATGGTGACAAATAGTAATGCCAGTTGGTGAATATAACTATCACCATGTATGTAATAAAGGAGAATATAGTTATTGTTTGGATTAGAATGGTTATCATATGGATCAACAATGTTCTTGAGTCAACAGTTAACCTGCCAGAACTAAATGACCAACAGGTTTACTGAACTTTAATCTATTTGACAGGGTCATTAAATCTGTCAGATAGATTATGGTAATGCTAAGACCCACTTACTTTCTTATTTTAGCATTATAAATGTTACCATGCTAAATATAGAGCTGTCAGATTGGCACCTCACCTGACATAATACTTTTTATTACATTTCAACCAATAAAACAATGTTCTTTTTGGCACCAGCAGTATCATTTTCCATATTGTGTTCACAGCCATGACAACTGTAAATTATTAAGGGATCAACAATATCAAATATATGCTTGATGTTTGGCAGACAAGATCCAGTTCGAAACTGGCTGGGAGGAAACAGCTCTATCAAAATAGAACCCTTCTAAGCGGGGACCCACACTCTTTTGTTGAGACCTCTTACGGTCTTTTTAGCCCCCTATCCATACCCTGGAGAAACAAAGGGCTGAAGCCAGACCTAGTTAAGTGCTTGATCTTAGTTACTCCTGGGCTAAAGCATGTTGATTTCAGGGGGGAGTCAAGGTGATTGTATTCTTTGCATGCAGGGATATATCTTTGAATTGCTTACTGCACACAGATACTGACCAGCTTTACTATCATACTGTTATTTAGACTTGGTATAGGAAACATCACCTCTCAACTCCAATACTGTTTGCAACAGATGAAATATGACTCCTCTGCAATCAACATGGTTTAGCCCAGGAGTAACTAAGTTCAAGCACTTAACTAGGTCTGGATCAAGCCCAAAGAGAGGATTATTTAAAAACCTTAATTGTGTTATAGTAAGATGGAAACTACATTATTCAATATTACATATAAATGCTTATAAATTTATATGAATATGTAAGCTCTGTTTTTGTTCTGATTTGTTTCCCTGTTATAGCAGAATTACAGTATTAAATTTGCAAGAAGATCATTTATTATTATTTTCATTGTAATCCCAAATTGCTGATTAAGGGTCGTATTCAGACCTCCGGCCACATTGCATATGCGGCCGGAGTTTACTGATATGAACTAAGCGCAGTAATTTTGTTACGATATCTACGTTACTTTTTGCAACGTAGATTGCGTATTCACGGTCTTTAAGACAGCGTATACGCAATCTACGAAAGACCGCAAATACGCAATCTACGTTGTAAAAAGTAACATAGATAGCGTAACAAAATTACTGCGCATGCGCAGTAGTTCATATCGGTAAGCTCCGGCCGCATATGCAATGAGGCTGGAGATCTGAATATGACCCTAAATGAACTTGAAGGAGTTGAGGTGCTCAGATTCCTGTCTGGGACATCATTCAATCCACAGCCTAAAATAACAGTGTTGTTCTCAATATTGTAACCACCATTTGAGCTTTTAAGTCACGCACTGTTTGCCTTTGAAATTATGGGCTAAAATTATATTTGACAAACCCTGAAAAGACCCTTCTTTTGAGAAAGGGAAAAGATTTAAGGCTGAGAAGTGGGGCAGTGGCTTTAAAATGTTTGGCATGAGAATATAGAATTGTTTATATATTGGGATCTCAATCTAATTGAAGAAATGTACCCCAACCACTTGCATTCCTAACACAGAAAGTATCCTTTTGTAATTTATTTCTGTATGTTCACCCTTTTATATTAAAAGAAACTATTTGCATTATTTTTCATTGATTTTATTATTTTTATATATAAATTGTGTGATATCTTTTCATAATAAATACCTATTAAAAGGTTTATGTGTTCTTACAAAGTCATGTGTCAGATCAGCTTGGTTCTTAAATGCTACATAGTGGTAACAAAAGAGATCATTTTGAGTTCATTATAATTCTGCTATTAGTTGCATATATTTAGGATCCTATCGCGTTCTTAAGTGTGAATCAGGTCCAATATGTTGGTTTTGTTATTAACACTTTGTTGGTTTTGTTATTAACACTTAACATATTACTCTGATACAATATTATTTCTTTTTGGCCAAATAAAAAATAGCCTCAAATACTTAACTTGATATAGCATACATTTTTCTTATATCGAATGACTGTAAAATTAGTTCAGAGTATAATATATAATAAAGCACTTATGGTCCCCACTACTGCTAGCCATTTGCTGTTCTGTCAGAGTAAATAAATATCTTGTTTTATTACTATCAAAGGCATCTTGCTGATATTTACTGAGGTTCTAACCCTAGGTTACTCTGTAATCTCTAGGATTGCATTATGGTGCAAAGACCACTGGTATATTTAATGTGTTTTCAACTACAGATAAGAATTCAATGTTCTGATAAATGAAAAAAGTTGTAGACTTAGTGTTCAAGATCCACAATAATGGATTATGAGGCACAATGAAGTAAAGCATTGTTACTTTTTCAACTAACAAGATTCTTTCATGCACATTGTAAAGTCTCCCATTTCAAAACCTGAGTTGGAGTGATTGATTGTGGTTATACTAAGTGGAATTCAAGGTGAAAAGGAATGAATGTGAATTGGAAGACCTGTTAACCTTTTTCACTTTCTTAGATAAAATACCAGTTTTATTGCTTGTTAAACTTGAAGTTTACAGAAACACAGCCAATTATCCATTCAGTTAGGCCTTTGTTTATATGGACTAGCAACCTTAGGCTAATTGTATGATGTCATACTGCAGATTTTAAAATATTGTCATTACAGGGTCACTTTACATTTAATAAATTATGCTCTGAAATTATTAGCAGTATACCTATAATGTAATTGCAAAATGATGTAGGTAGAATTGTGCAAGTTACAAATGAAATGACAATAGCTGTGTATTGAAAGTTATGACAAGAACTAAGTCAATAACATATACACACACAATTAAGAGACTGTATATCTGTCAGATTAGATAAGGTGCATTGCAAATTATATGACCAGAAAATTCATCTCTGAGAATTAGTATTAAATAACAAAAAATAGATTAAGCAATACTAAAGTTCATTCTTAGCAAAAGGTATTTTCCCAGACCAAAAATACCAACCCTAGCAAAAAGATATAAATATTTTTTTCCGCTCCCCTATAGACATTTTGACATCTGACATCTATAGCTAAAATGTGTAAACCACTTAAATAGACTTCCCATCGTTTTCAATTCTCTTGTGAGGCATACCAATTAAAGTACTTTGGTAAGTAGGATAAAAACCTAAAATACAGAGAAACACTTATTTTCACCAGGTGTAGGACTTTTCATTATTTAGTCCTAAATATATCAAAAAATCATTTTAAAATGTTTATGAAATTAAAAGATCACTACTTAATAATGCAGATAAAAAAGTTCATTGCTAATTTTGCTGCTGTGCTTGCCATTAATATAGCAGTTCACCACCAATGCAATTTTTAAATCTACCTCATTGTACGCAATCTACATAACAAAATGGTACGTAGATAGTGTGCGTACATGCGTAGTAGCTATAAACAGAAAAATAGGCAAGTAAGTTAAAAATTGTGGGGTTGTAAATCTAGTCCAATGTGTGCAAGTCTGTGCATGTCATGTAACAGAAATGGAATTTGGTAGTAAAAAGGGTAGACATAGGTTAATAAGTAGGTTGATGAATTTGGTAAACATGTCTTAAAATCAGAGTTTTTATTCTATCAGAGAGAACAAGCTGGGATATATGTTGACAAGTGAAGATATGTAAGTGGGTAACATTTGTGATGATGGCTTTGTAGGTTAGTAAGAGCATTTTGTATTTGACTTGGTAAAATACAGGCAAACATTGTAGAGAGTAACAGTTGGCAACCTCTAGGAAAGCATTTTGCTAAATAAAATAGACTTTTAGGGGTAATAAATATGTAGCATAATTAATAATTAAAACAAATGTAATCCCCAAATCAGGGCTGAATTCAGTGAGGAATGATCAACCCCTAGATGTGCCAGAGTCTGCATTTCAGTAATAAAAGATGTCTAGATAGAACTGGGAGGAGAGGGGACTGTAGGATACATAGAAAGTGGGTGTAAATAGAGAGAGAATATGAAGAGTATATTGGGTGGAGGGGAGAATAAGCAGGAGTGATCAATACTAGAATGGGAAATATGGAGGATTCTAAACTGATCACTCAACCACACGCCTAAAGGATATATGTATATATACCCTTGTCCTTAAAAAGCTTTCTTATAATATGGTGAGGCTACAACTGAAGCAAGAAAATGTTATAATTTAATCTCTAAGCATTATGGACTGGATTCAGACCCCCGCACGTTTTCCATACGTGCGGGGTCTGTACGTCCGAGAGAGAGGGGAGTGCACACCCCCTGTCACTCCCCTCTCTCGTGCGGGCTTTCGCTGCTCTAAGCCTGCATTAACTTAGTAGTGCGGATCTAGTGCGGACTACTGTATACTTGGCATGCTTCTCCCTGCCCACTTTAGCTGGCGGAGGGAAAGCACAGCCCATTTCCTATGAAATGGGCTGGTACGGAACAAAGTTCCATACGATTGTTTGCACGCTAATGTTACGATAGTGCATGCGCCCTCCAGTGAAGTCAGGCCACTTATGCACCTTGTGTGTGTAAGTGACCTGACTTTATCAGGTCTGTATCTGGTCCTATACGAGTAAAACTTAAAAAAAGAAAAGAAAGTATATTTTTGTGTTACAACTTAACTCTTAAAATAAATTCAATAATTTTATTATAAAGTGTGTAATATCCTTCGGAAAGCACAGCCCATTTCCTATGAAATGGGCTGGTACGGAACAAAGTTCCATACGATTGTTTGCACGCTAATGTTACGATAGCGCATGCGTCCTCCAGTTAAGTCATATAGTCATATAGTCGGTAGTCAGACAGAGAACGCTGATCACATACTATTGAATGGAGATTTTTTTTTGCAGCCAGCCCAACCAATATGCTAGTTTCATGGGTTCAAGGGGTGGAGAGATGAGTTTCACCCTGATTATCATGTCACCTCCTGCTGGGACCAATAATCTCACTAGTGTATGGCCGTCTTAAGAGTACATAAAGCATATGCTGAGTCCACATGAAAAGATGATAGCACGTTCAAGACACACAAGGGAGGGTCTCAGATTTAAAGCCGCAATAGGATTTATGCAAATACTTTTGTCCATATATGTCACCTCCTGCTGGGACCAATAATCTCACTAGTGTATGGCCGTCTTAAGAGTATATAAAGCATATGCTGATTCCACATGAAAAGATGATAGCACGTTCAAGACACACAAGGGACGGATTCAGATTTAAAGCCGCAATAGAACTTATGCAAATACTTTTGTCCATATAGTATATATACTATACTATAATTAAAAAAATCATAATTGCATATATTGAAATAAAAAGTAGAGGGAAATAAAATAGATTAAAAGCATTTCATTCAATTAATTTTTTTACTGCTCCCTATATTAATTATAAAGTAAATTTTGCAATCTTAGGTTAAGTAACATACTGGATTCTAGATTCAGAGGTCCCTGCAAAAGGTTAATCTTAGAGCCAATAACACACCTGCCCATAACATACCTGCCCAACACTGCCCAAATATATGAGGGTATAGAGGAATTTTGGAGGTACTGTTGTTCGCAACATGAACATATTGGGCCAGATTTACTAAGATGCAGGTTTGGAAAAGTGGAGATGTTATGTAAAAAGAAAGTGAAAGCTAGAATCTGATTGGTTGCTATGGGTGACATCTCCTCTTTTCCAAACACACAGTTTAGTAAATCTGGCCCATTAACTGCTGTTTTGCTTTTTCTATCTTATGTGAAGTGGGGGCTCTACTGTTTGTAACATAATCATGTGGACTGTAGACATTAATGTGAGATATTTTCATGTGAATTATTATTATTATTATTATTATTATTATTATTATTATTATTATTATTATTATTTAAAGTAGTAGTCATTGTTTTAGTTGTTGCAGTATAGTAACAACACTAGTGGTAGTTTAAGTAGTATTGCTATTTCTTTGCATTATTAATGTGTTACAAATAACATATTTTATATTAATAATACATAGTAATTGTCTAATAAGGAGTAAAATGTAATTTTGCTTTAATTATCTTGGCAGCAATTGAAAATATAACAAAAGGAAAGACAAAGGATATAACAGCTTGACATAATTGTGCAGATCCATTATATTTCAAGGTCATTGTATTAACTGGAGATGTAATCACATATGCAGTGCTTATGTGCATTCATGCATTTGAAATAATTTAGATTTATGTATTACAGGTGTTCTTTTCAACACTTTATTTCAGTCATTTATTGTTCTGTGTTATTGTAGATAGCTGCAAAAATATGATTACGTAAGATTATGGAATCTGTGTTTTTTTTTGTTGTTTTTTAACAATGAAAATAGCACAGTATAGAAAAAGAAAAAAATATTTGAAAATGCCTCAGCTTCTCTCCATGATAAACAGCTACTGTTATGGCAATCCTAAGAGATAATATATCAGTTATAATCTCAACAACAATCTTCTTGTCGGAACTTTCATATACAAAATGCTGTAAATACTCAGATTTACTGCTGTAAAGAGTGAATTATTTCTTTCTATTTGGGCAATGTCAAATGTAACCCAGGAGAACTTTTATTTCATTTCTTTAACCTTCAAAGCAGAATTAATCTGCTTTAACTAAGTAGAGATAATGATGATAAATCATTGTTCATTATCAGGTGTATTACAAATTAGACAATACCCCAACAGTTTACAATTCATATAAGGAGAAGGTAACACATAGTAAATATCCAGAACAGATTGGTAAGGGACGTAGGGTGGTTTAAACAAATGATCAGTATAGAGATGGGAGGAATGGATAAATTCCCTGAAGAAGATCAAATGGATTGATGCTTTAATCTTCTGCAGAGATACGAGCTGTACATTGATTTGCTATTCAGAGTACCCACTAAGATTAAGCTCTAAACAAGAGAGGAAAAATGCACATTTACAAAGGTGCAGAAAGGGCTACACTAAAATGTCAATACCTTGCCTATATTTCAAATTATTAAAAGATACATGTGTCTCTTCTACATCCTCCCTGAACACTAGGTAAGACAATTTAAGCAAAGCCCACGTTTGATTGCTGATGTTTTAAATTTAACCTCAACGTGGAAGTTATGATTGTAAATCAATCTTTTGTTCAGGCTCACGTTGTTAGGATTTAAATGTTCCTTAATTTAAAACAAGCCAATTACCTCTTGTGTCAGTTATTGGAAGCTTTGCAAAGCATAAAAGCATAGGAGTGATAAAAACGATACATATTCACACATATGCTTTTTGGTGATCTTTATATTTTTTATTAATTAGAATTCTAATTTAGATTTACATAAGGAAATGTTTTTACCCCAACCTAAACAGCTTTTACCAACAAATATAGGTAGGGACATAGGGCATGATTCAGAATTTTAAACTTTTCAGCAGTAGGGTCCCTGACAAAAGATTTGGATGAATCCCCATTCACAAGGTCACAATATACAGGCATCTGGGCTGTGCCTCCACTTGTATGGACATGTTTCTAACTGTCAGGGCTTAACTTACCTGTAATTACAAAGTATGTGGAAAATCACTGAAGTCTGGATCAGTATGTATCATGGGGCAACACCTATAATATACAACGACTGACTGACCAGCCTTACTGTCAGAAGGTGTAAGAAGTTGCACTCCTTTTTCATGGAGTTTCAATGTGTTTTGTTTAATGATGTTACACAGTGTATTCACAAAACAAAAACCAGCACAATCTGATGGAAACACACAACATTTTGGGGGAAAATTGCCATTCTGCATCTGGACTGTAACCATCTATTTTCTTTGTAACATTTACTGCAAATGCCTTCAAAATTTAGAAAACAAAAAATTTATGTATAGAACTAGAAGCCTAGCTTGTGGTATGTGGTATGTGTTACATGTCACCACTCTAATCATGGTGACCTGTAAAGTGCTACATTATTTGCTACTGGCCCTTCCAGTGCCATTGTAGGAATTATTCCCTGCAGGCTATTGCACCATGCATAACCTGCACATGTTCGTTACTAACAGCTGCTGCTAATAATTGGTGCACCCTTTCTCCCTCTGCCTTTTATGACCTTCTGGCTGCTGTGTTACTGAGAGGTCACATAGCCAATCAGAACCATAGGTAGGGATCTGTCAGCCAGTCACTGACCAGCAGCCCCTTTATAAGTCCTTGGCAGCACTGTAACTTACTGCCAGTTATAGTTCATGGTTAGCCAAGTCTGTTTCCTGCTCCTGCTTTGTGCTATTATTTTAACTGCTGAGAGCCCCATCTCTTATATTACTCCTTACCTTAGACCCTGTGGACTGTATTCACACTTAAAAAGGAGTTGGGTTCTTAATTATATGCAAAAAGTAGCAAGGCGACTCCCCTCTTGTTTTCAGCTCCTTAACCAACTTATGAATGCCATAGGGCTACCTTATGTTAGGTTCCTAGTTGTCCTAACGGCATCCAGATTTCCTCATTTAAATGGCTAACTCCGCCCAATCTTCTTATCGTCGTTCTTAAGCTTTCCCGGCATGCCACTTCATTCTTAAGTCATTACAAACCTGAGAAAATAGGTTCATAATGGTGATACAGAGCCTTCTTAAGTCCTACATATATCTATGCAACTACTGCGCAGTATATTCCGCATCATGTGTCTCCAGCCCCCAAGTATCCCCATCATGTCTCTTCAGCCCCTGTCACCATAGCGGGGAGCAGGAGATGACCACCACCTGTCCAGCCTGGCGCAAGTCTGTGTTGTATCCCCCCTGCGGGCCGCATCGTGCCAGCCTTGACCTGATCCCTCTAGTGTTCCCCTTAGTTGTGGTTATGATTCTTTTTTTAAACAATGGTTGCTCCTGTAACTGCTTAACTGCCTTAAACTCTGCTGGGAGGCCAAGAGACCCACTCTCCTTTCCTATTCAAAAAACCTTTTAAGCCAGCTCTTAAAAGTTGAGAATTTGACAGCTAAATTCTATAACACACATTTCTCAGAGTCTGTCATTGTCACACTTGTCACACATTAGGCCTATAAGTTACTTAGGCAGAAAGATAAACTGACATTTTAACTATTACATATATATTAATGCAGCGTATTGGTAATAGCTTTTTAATATATTTTTGTGTGTATATGTGTGTATGTAGAAATAACTAGACAATCAGGCATGCAAGTGTAGAAATACAGATTAAATATATGTGGTAGTCACTATGCACAAAGATGGAAATAGTCATTTTTGTTGTTTCATCTTAAAGTAAATGAATGTTTATGTAATGCCAAAAAAATGCTTTCATACACTTGTCAATCATTCATAAGTAAGAAAGTAAAAAGTGTCATTAGGTTCAATACAACCTCAAGTCGCAGGTAATGAATATCATAATATATAGAAAACTGTCATGATATCTATTACTCATGGGAACAGAGTAATCTGAAAGACTTTCAATAGCAATGCAGATGAGGATGAACAGTCCTCACATTTAGCAATTTAATAATGAAATTTATTCAACAGTAACTTTTCCTGAATATTCCTACTGAATATGCACCTAAATATAAAGCTTAACCAATAAACAGTATATCAAAACACTAAGATATGTTAACTTCAACATTTATGATGTACAAAACATAATGAAGTAATATATGTGTCATATGATCTTTTGCATTTATAATAACAAGGTTACTTTACTGTAGACAATAAACATTTGTAAAATTTACAATTTTATATTATGCTGCACTACAAAAAAAATATATAGATAGAAATTATAGATTCTTAATTTTTGGTTTAGATACAATTGCATTAGGTGTAAATCCAGCTCTTAGACTACTTTTTGTATTTTAAATTTACTATATATCTGCACTATAAAAACCTTTGATACTGATATTGTATAAATTGATGCTCATCCTCTACCACTGAGGGTGTTGTAATAGTTTACATAATGCTAGACTTATTCAGCAAGTAGTACAGATGGTACATTGTATAGCCAAGTTCATGCACTGATATATACTGTAGACTTAAATGCTTAGTTAGATAAGATCTCTGAACAGCTTTCTGGAACAGCTATTATGATGGCACTTTAGCCAAGATTGTAAAAACAAAATATAGTACGTATAATATGTGCTGCTGTGATATTCGCAGCAGTACAAATTCTTTTTCTCCTGGCTGCTTGAGCAGATCCTGGTTGATGCTGGGCAGCCAGAATGCTGCTCTTTCAGATAGCTGGATGATAGCAATCATGGTTGTTGCTAAGGAGTCAGGTTGCTGTTTAAACATAGCTTCTACTCCAGGTGCTAGTATGGTTATTAGGGCTCAGACCAATCATATATAGGAAACTCTACAGCTCTGATTGGCTGTTCAGTGCTTAAATACCCAGCAGGGAGAATTCTCTCTTGCTGTTGATATGGTATGTGTTCTGGATAGTCTGCTCCAGCCTGTTTATGTTATTTATTTTGCACTTCTGATTGCCCTGTCTTTCCTTGTTATCTATGTCCTCCTTATTCCCTGTATTGTTTGTTATCCCTGTTCTCCACAGGGTCTCTGTTTGTTCATTGACCTGCCTCAGTCTTGTCTGTCTGCTGTTGTCTATGTCCATCTGCTTCCTGTAATCTGGTTCTTGTTAATTTGTCTCTGTATACCTACCTGAACCCCTTTACTTTGTATCTGTAAACCTGCCTGGACCCGGTTACCTTGTATCTGTGTACTTGCCTAGATCTAGCGTCCTTGTCTCATCTTTTGGTCTTATCCTTGACCCTATCTATTTTGTCAGCCCTTCTCCTTGTTGCACCTATTTAGCTTCTGTCTGTTGCAATGTCTGATGCCCAAGCCACCCTTGCTACTCTGGGAGTCATCTGCCGCACAAGCCTATCTCTTAGCAAAAACCTGTCCCCATTTAGACTTAGTGCCCTTTTGTGTGGCGACTGTAACAAAATATAATACAAGTATGTTTACCAAAGTATTTTGAAATATCCAAGCTTTGAGTTTTTATTAACCATGGACCAGATCCAGACCTTCCTAGCCGCTGAGGTTCGAAGTTCCAGTTGTGGCAGCGTCTTCCTCATGCATCATAATTAATGCACAAACGAGGTGTTTTAGCATTTCTGAACTATCCCTACATAAAGTGGGGGCAGTTTAGAAATGTGGATAGTACATAAGGGCTGAAGCCAGCCCTTACTATAAAATCTGCATCCAACAGATCTGAAGCACTTCTGCTTCAAACTCTGCCCAGATACCGATAGTGCATTCCCTACAAGGAGGGATCTGGATCCAAGTACTGTGGTGCCTGTGCATGAACCATGGTACCATTAAGTGGCACTTTCTGATCTTTGTGATCAGAAAACACCAGCTTATCATAATTATGGACCTGATTCACACTTAAGAGTGAGTTAGGTGCGTGCAGATGTGCACCTAACTCAATCTTCCAGTCCCCGCCCCCCTGTGTTTAGGTACCTTATGGCACTTACGAGTGCCATAAGGCCTACCTTATCTCTCCGTACAATTTCACAAATGTTTCTTTTTAAATAATTTTTATTCACTATTCTATTCATGAAATTCATGGACAGCTCATGCTGTCCTTTTAATTCTCACTCCATCTCAGTTTTAGATATGTTATTCATAGTGCAGCTCTTTTTTCAGTCTATTAATAAAAAAAAATGTTACTTTTTCTTGTTAACTTCTGACAAAGCTGTTACATTGTTTAACAATCAAAAGTATTTTTTATAGCTGAAAAATGGAATCTTACAAAAAAAGTCCCTATTTTATCACAGCGATCATTGCTGAATATCTCTTCATGCCTTTTCTTAAACAACTATAATTTTCAATCATTATGAATTCACATTTTAACATATAAAATAGATAAAATAGACAATGAAACCTATAGCCTTAGTAATTGCAGTTAATAAGCAAAGACAAAAATGTGGAATAAATCCAGTAGATGTCAGTGCAGCAATGAAGCATTATGATAGAGCTCACAGTTTAAATGAAGCAAAGGAACAATGGTGTATTATTAAAAACTTTTCATAGAAATTTCTTAAGGTAGATTTACTGACATATGACATTTCATGATTATTCAAACTTTTACAAATACATCATCAGATAATATAGGAATTTAACATGATCTGCTCTTAACAGCACAATACTGAATTCTGAAAGTACATGCTGGTAATGATATAATGTATTTTCAGTGCTACATTGATTAAAAAATGTGGTTATACTAAACAAAAATGAATACTTGATACAATTGCATTGCCCCACTACATTATCCCTGCCCTTTAATGTCCCACAGTTATGACACATTTAGACAATAGTTTAATAGTTTTTTTTATGCAGTGGTGCATTACTAAGGGTTAGAACAAAAATAGAATCTCAGGGTTGCCTTCTTTCTATTTCTATCCCTCCAGGAGATCTCAAGGTAAGACATAGATGCTGGCATGAGGAAGGGGCTTAAAGACACAATTTATGCAAATCAGGCCTTATGCACGCTGTCAGTCAATATTGCTACTGACAGTGTTCCTGAGGGTGTGCAGGACTTGATAATGAATATTATGGTCTGGATCCAGACTCCCACAGGCTTTCCGTACGTGCAGGAGTCTGTCTGTCTGAACGAGACCCTCTGTCACTTCCCTCTCTCAAGTAAAGTGTGCAGATCACTGTTTGATCGCTGATACATTCATGTGTGGGATACACATCCCACACTGTACAATTAGCATGTGCCCTCCAGTCAATCATGCCACTTATGCACTTCGGGCCTGATCCAGACCTATGCTCGCATGTGCATAGTGACAACTTCCGCTTGTACCAAAGACCTTTTCATAGCGGCGATTCTGACGTCCGTATTGTTTGCGTGTTTTCAGACGACGGGGCGTGTTTAAAATATGAAGTTAGTACAGACGCTGGAGTTAAGAAATAAAGGCGGGGTGAGGCATTTAAATTGTACAGTATGGGCGTGCTAAGCGTCGTTAATACACAATGAACGTACGGACAGCCACAGAAACGAACACAAAAGTTAGGGTAGGGTTTGCCGAGCGTATGGATGCTAAACTAGGTACGAGCAAGAGGAGTGCCTATTGCCATGCATAGGTGGTACGTTCGGCGATAATACGCTACATACAACAGCGTAGGTCTGGATCAGGCCCTTTGCATGCATATATGGCATAACGATACTAACTCTGGATCCGGTCCTATGTTATCAAGTCCTGCCTAATCCCACTGTAATGACAAGCACGGGGTAGGATTTGTCTGCTCTATTGGGATCGGGAGTCTCCCAGATAAGTGTCCCCACAAAATAATGTTGTTTATGATAGTGGCAAACAGTTAAACAACACCTGTTTATTAATTTGGCATTCTTGTTATGGTGAAGCATAGCTGACTATGGACTCCAGCAGGATCCCTAGACATATCCCTAGATATGTATTTGGAGTGTTGGTGCTCAAAAAGAATCCCATACAAACATACAAAGAAAACACAAGCTACACACAGGGCCCCTAAATGCTAAATATTTAATCATATAACAACACAACTTTTTCCTTTTTTTTTTATAACATTATAGTACAGGAACTACAACTCAAGGAAAATATCTATAATTATGTCAATACCTATAGAAAATGTTTTTCCCTAATATATAATTCCTCACTCACAAAAGTTAGGCAAAAAGACTTCAGGATTACGTTTGGTTATAGAAATGCAAAAAATAAGTGTAGCGCTGGCTATCACTTTCCTGGTTTCATTTATGCCATACAAGCAACTTGACAATATTTTCTTGGCAAGATGTTTCAAAACAATGTCAATATCATTTATACACACTATAAGCCTGATTCAATTCACGGTGAACATTTTCCCGTCTATTACGGTAGCTGATTTTTATGCGTCTCTATGAGAAGCGAAAACAGAGTTCCCATTCACACTGCGCAGATCCTCTAGAGAAAGTTGCAAAAAAGTACATAAAATTTGAATAATGGACTGTTAAAAACACTGGGAGCCAACAATGTCTACAGATAGAATTGTATTTCAAGTAGTATTATAGCACATTTTGTATACATTACCAGCACCCAAGGTTTTTGACAGTTCAGCCCATTATTAATTGTATTTACTTTTTTGAACACAGAGGGTCTTAGCCAGACTTAATATTCAAACGGAGGCAAATTTACTGATTTGATGTTCCAAAACTCTATACATAGGGGAATGGGGAACTCCTCCTGCACTCCTACATAAAGATGGTAGATACCTTAAATATTCTGCATGCATCTATGTGCAAACGGAATACTGCATCATTTTAAGGACTTAGCCAAGCCCTTATTGTACAATTTAAATGCCAATTCCGACCCACCATGTGTACCTCATTTGCGTATTGACTGGGACCTGGGTTTGTATAGGGAAAACTGGAGGGACAAGCCTTGTTGAAACACCTCATTTACACACTATCAGCTCTAGGCTAGGGCCCCAAGCCTCTGATACCAACTTGCACAAGGCTAGTTGTCATTAGGACTGGTTGTCCTTGGTTCCCCCAAGGGGTGGGGTTATACAATTGTAAGGACTTCCCTAGACCCCTCTTTTGTGCTATTTTATTTATCGATTGGTTGATCATTCATGTAATCTTTTATGCAACACAGCTCAAGCAATAATACAATGAGGCTAACAATTGTCATTCATAGGTGTGTGACACTCCATATAGTTATCAGGTCTATAAAACAATATTTATATGAACAACCCAAAAGTTGTATAGGAGCTGATCTTGAGATTTAGCGCAGCAGATGTACAGATCCACTGTTTAAAATGTGCGCAACTTAACCAAAGTTCCGACATTGGCAATTTTGCATAGATAGTACTGAAAATGGGTACTCATTTGAAACATGCTCATAGACGCATATAGGCAGCCTATATAAGCTGGTTTCAAAAGTACTTTTTACTTTGTTGCTTTACCACAATACGCTGCTATTCAGGCTTAAAGAAAAAAGTTGTTAGAGTTTAGTGTGTGATCATCATTGTGTTTTATTTAAAACATGACTGGTTCTTAAATTTAACTGTTTAATATTTTTAAAATGTGTCCTCCGTCTTACACTTACACCAGTCCTGATCTAGTGCAAAATTTTAGCTGGAAGCACATGGAATGCAGCCTATTACTGCTCTCAATGCAACACTAAACCGCCCACTTATATATAGTGGAACACCAAGTTCCACTAGCGCAGAGCACACAGAAGCGGACACAGGCGGATCAACCATTCTGCGTCTGTATTTCCATGCTCGCTCCCATTCTGCACATATCTAGTGTACAACTGTGCTTAAACCTAAAAAGAAATAGGTTTAAGCATAGCTGTCAATCAGGTCCCTAGTATGTGCCCAGGTTAAGCATTAAAGATAGTCAGTGATTAGCAAACAGACAAATATAAATATATAAAGATAAAATATAGCTACATTTGCCAGCAAGCTGAATTTCCGATAGATAGATAGATAGATAGATAGATAGATAGATAGATAGATAGATAGATAGATAGATAGAATTTACTCTAGTATTGCCTATTATCTGCCTATTTTATACACTTATTTCCCATTCAGTAATAAATGTTGACTGTAACAAGGAAGGTGGAAGAAGATAGTGAAAAATCATTGCCGTTAAATAAAGGTGGTCACTATTGCTGTTTACTGTCAACAAGGTCAGCAGCCATCAAGCAATCAATATTCAAAGAATGGTATATAACCTTCAGCACATACTGGTTAATCAACATCAAAAATAGATAGGACATTGCAAATAAGTGTACAGCAGCCTAGCTGCCACTGCTAACAAATATCTGGTGTGTTCAAAGATTTTTAAAGCCATAAATTTTACGGTGAGATGGCTATTGATCAATGTCATCGGATGTTTTACTCAGTGGGATATCACAAAATACATTTCTGCTAAGCCTGATTAATTCTTAAATGCGAACTATCCACAAATGTTATTTGTTTTGAACATGAAACCAGCATGATATTCTTTAAATCATGTTACCTTATCATTTTAGTTTTGTGGATTCCGTTTCGATTCATAATAGCTGTGACCTGCATTACGTATGTGGTAACTCTTTCAGATTACTTCTATTCTTTATAGGTTAAGCTATCAGCTTGTTATTCTAATGTAAATATAAGAGTTGTTAAAGGAAAAATAAATATAACAATACCAGATATAATTAAGTTAATATTTAGAAGTTTATTTGAATATTTATAAAAGTGATTGCACATACATGCAGGAAAATATAGCAAACTATTGGAAAAGGGATACAATTGGAGCACTTTGTCTCTTTCTTGTGATATCGGATCAGATCCAAACTTTATATTTAAAATTTCCTATCTAGAGCTTCTGGAGGTACTGACGTGAATTAATATGTAATGAAAGGGAATACCAAGACTGTAAAATCAATAAGAGAAAACAATCACTTGTGAACTCAACCCAGACCACAGTTCCCATCTGGACAAACTGCAGCCAGCTGGTCTGCTTCAATGCTGGAAAAGCCAGGATGGCTACATTGCACATGCATGGAACGACATGTGCATAGAGTTGCAGACAGTGAACCTGATCAGACTTAAGAGTGCTTTCTTCATGCACAGAGTTGCACACAAGAGGATAGTGCACTCCCTTAACACTCCCCTCTCACATGCGGAATTTAATCTGACTTACATATCCATCCGCATGGATTGCTGTGTGTACAGAACACTTATAGAAACACAGAAACATAGAAGGTGACGGCAGATAAGAGCCACAGGGCCCATCCAGTCTGCCCAGTTGGTTATTTAAAACTATACTGACCCTAGACCCTATTTACCCTCAATTTAGTTTGAGATTTAGGATATCCTTCTTATATTTATCCAAAGCAAGTTTAAACTGTTCTACTGTGTTAGCCTCAACCACCTCACCTCAGCTATTCCACTTATCTATCACCCTTTCAGTGAAATAATTTTTTCACACATTTCCTCTAAATCTACCACCCACCAGTTTATATTCATGCCCTCATGATCTATTACACCTCTTCCTTTGAAAAATGCTACCCTCCTCTAGCCAGTCACAACCCTTGATATATTTGAAAGCTGCTATCATATCCCCCTCTGCTCCAAGCTATACATGTTTAGTTCCTCTAGCCTTTCTTGGTATGATTTGTTACAAAGGCAATGGACCATTTTAGTTGTTCTTCTTTGCGCAGTCTCTAATGTATTTATGGCCTCCAGAACAGAACACAGTATTCCAGATGAGGCTCTACCGGTGACCTATAAAGCAGGGTCCTTTTTATTTCCCAGAGGGAAGAAATAGATTCTGACATAGGGGAGGGGCTTAACAACATATATTATGCAAATTGTGATTGAGTCCTGCCCCCTGTCAATCACTACTGTAATCCCTAGTTTTGCAGGAGGTGGGCAGGTCTTGATGCTGTCCCACCCCCTAGTAACTGACTTTATGGGGTCAGGACTTTCAGGAGATTTGCGGACTCTCCCAGGATAGCAGGAGATCTGCCCAAATTCCGGGAGTCTCCTGGCGATTTCGTGAGGGTCAGTAACCCTGCTATAAAGTGACACTACTACTTCTCTCTTTCTGCTACTAATTCCTCTCCCTATGCAATCAAGCATCTGACTTGCCTCCCTCATTGCTTTGTTACATTGCTTGGCTACTTTTAAGTCACATAAAATAATGACTCCTAGATCCCTTTTCTTCTCAGTTATTTCTAATGTAGTGCCATTTTTTCTGCGGTAATGTAATATGGGATCATTGCCTCCTAACCTAGTCAGGATCCACCATCTCTCTCTTTATCCTCAGCTCCCCAGTATCCCCATCATGTGTCTCCAGTCCCCCAGTATTCCCATCATGTCTCTCCAACTCCCCAGTATTCCCATCATGTCTCTTCAGCACCCCCCAGTACTCCCATCATGTGTCTCCATCCCCCCAGTATCCCTATCATGTGCCATCAGCCCCTCCAATATCTGCATCATGTACCTCCAGCCCCCCTTGTATACCCATCATGTGTCTTCAGTCCCCCAGTATCCCTATCATGTGCGATCAGCCCCACCAGTATCCCCATCATATACATCCAGCCCCACATCATGTTTTCTTACCTTTTCCATGTCTTTCTCCGTGGCGCTCTCTCTCCCTTTCTCTATCTCAATCTCTTTCTTCCTCCTTCATGTGCATACAGGAAGTTCCTGTAGGAGCCTCTGAGGCAGTTACAAAGAGCAGCTGAAAGGAGTTTTCCAAGCATCGGTCATACACCTCCTGTATCAGCTGCCGGTCTCCATAGCAGGAGGATGACCAGCACCTCTCCAGGCTGACGCCGGTCTACGCCACATCCTCTCCTTTTTTGGGAGAGGGGGCGAGATTCCCCTTTTTAGAATATTTAAAATACACTTTTTATCCTGTGGAGCTGTAGCTCCAGGCAAGCACTTCATCTGATTCCTAATTTCAGAACCTCTTTCCAGCTGGATACCCCTAACAATAGAATCCCCCACAAGAAGTGCAGTCCTTTTCAGGGATTCGCTTAGACATACTGAAAAGCCTAACCCGGCCCATACTGTACAATTTAAATCCCCCCACCTCTATATTGTGTATTGTTGTCCTATTCAGATGTATAGAACGCTGAACATATGCAAACCATTTCCATACATTCAGAGATCCGATGCGTAAAATCTGGTGCAGGTATGTACAATGTTATTGCAATGCCTGAATTACACACGCAGTTTGTCATTGCTCTCCACATATGCAAAGTAGAATAACCATACATGTACTGGATGGGATTGGGAGTCGGCTGCCCTTCGGTATCCTGTCTTTATGCATTATCCATATTAGGAAGTCTTGGTAATGGGCTGATAAGATATTGCAGACATCCAAATATATTGAGCCTCACAACACTTCTTTCCAGTATGTAAAAACCTATATTGCTACTACTACTAATACTAATACCAATACTAATACATCTACTACTAAATTGTATATATATTAATACAAATTATATCATTCTAATTATTAAAACATATCTTTGATTTAGGAGTTCTGTGTGAGTGCTACAAGACATCAGCGGGAATAAGCAGGCAGAAGAAAGTAAGCGGGCGACGGTAGGCAGATTCACGAGCAGATCATTGCAGATCTGTGCAGAGATTTTAAGGTTGGGTAGGGTAACTCTGCATGTGAGAAGGGCGTGGCAGGGAATTTCACTCTCCTCACACGTGTGGACTCACAGATGGACGTGCACATGAAAAAAGGCACAAAGGTGTGAATCAGGTCTTTTATCCGTATTTTGTGGTTTTGCTACTAATTATCTTTTCATTATTGAGGCTTAATTGTTATAGTCACTTTATTTGTTGATATTGTAGCTTTTGTATAGGATGTGTGTATAACTGCTTTGTATAGGTCTGCATGATTTCATAAATGTTAAGATGATAAAATCTTGGAAAGACAATTCAATCCACATAATAATATGACTTTAAATGGTTAAGCAAGGTTCAATAAAATGAATAAATGAGCTGTGCTTATAGAAAACACTTCACACAGAAATTATGAATCAATTGAGTCACTGACCAAGATATTATCAAATCAATTACGGTGCATAGAATGACTTGCAAAAGACAAAGGAATTCTAGGTGGTAATGCTGCTAATATTTAATTATGCTAAGAGCTCTTGTCATTTCACCTTTTCTTTAGAGTAAATACAAAGTATAATGATGAAGTAAGGAATACATCAAACTGTTAACACTCTAATACACAGTATTCCTCAACTCTAGTAAATCAAGATATATTTCCCAGTGCCTGTAAATGCAGGTTATGAAATGTATATTTTGAAGGACATAGTCTTCCTAATATACTAATGTGACGCTGATTCCTGCAAGGTCGGATTCTTTATACTTGGCAGAGCTCCTCATGTAGTTGTCACATGTTTAAAGAACACCAATAACTTCTGAAGGAAAGGGCACTGGCATATGAAGGTCAGAATAAATCATAACATATTACATCAACCTTAATATCGCCAGTACCAGCAAGATATGTCTTTCTCATTTACTGGAACCTCTGTAAGGAGCTATCCCATGAAAGAGATTTACCAACTCCATTTACAATTCAATAATTGCTTAATTAAGGATTGTATTTGCCCTTTATTAATGTAAAAATAATTGAACGGAAATATCATGAACAGGAATAAAAGTTAAAGTATAGACTAATGAGGATGCAAGGGGTGGGGATGTCTGACAAAACAGTCGGCCTAAAAGTAATTTCATATACCTGAATTTGCTTTCCTTCACATTACGCGATGACATAGCTATGCATAGGAGGCCATCTCTCTGTATTCTCCACTTCTCCTACAAGTCTCCTTCATTTCTCTTTTGCTGCAAAGCTTCAGATGCATTCACCTGCATTTTTTTTTATTCTAATGTCTTTGTAGTATACTACACATATAAATTTCCTTTTTTTCATATTTCTTTCTTTCCATTTGAACTGTACTTGATTAATTGTGGAAGGTAAAGATGGTTTTTGATCTGGCACTACTCAACAAGTCATATGGACCTCTTCTCCACAATGAGAGGTATTTAAAAGCAGGAACTTTATTTAAACAGTGGCGTCACAAGGGGAGTGCGGGCATGGCGGATGGCACCAGGTGACAGATTATCAGAAGGGTGACGTTGCCTGACCTCATTGCCAGACTAATAGCTGAATATACACTTTGAAAGTGCTATTTGCATCCAGAAGAGAACCTTAAAAATGAAACTATAAATGAAGGTGCCCGCACTCCCACAGATACAAATCACAAGAAAACCAGCCATTACTGACAGGTATACTACAGACTGTGACAAGACACACAGAAAACTGTTAGATCTAGTTATCCTAGACACTATTATGCAAAACACCAGAACAGAGAATAGAAATATCAGAGAAATCAACCTATCAAAATGGAGAGCAGAAGAATTTGGGGATAATAAAAGGAAACAGAAACTTTTCCCATTGACTATTTGAATGGATGTTGATGTTTTAATTGAATGATTTCACCAATATTGGCATTATAATTCTATCACACTCTGGTTGTATATTTGAATTTACATTCGTTTTCTGCACTATTCTTTGCACGTTGCTTGTGACTCTAGTAAGAGTAAACCATAATTTACCTCACTGACTATATACATGATTATTGATTCTTTGCTTGATTGATCTCTAATACACTGTTTGAGCTGAGAACATTCTCTATGGTCTGGTATGGGATAAGGTGACACCTTGACTTACCACACTGGGTAACGCCAACCATAGTGACACCACTGATTTAACTGATTTTACACCCAACAACCCACATTAGGGGATAGTATGTAAAAAGAATAATTGTGGATCGGTTGTTAGGTTACTAGAATTACTATTTAATTACTTTTGAATATAATTCCATTTCATTTAGCATTGTTCACTTAAAAGCAATTTTTATGTTGGTTGATACTTGCACTTCCTTAGAAAGTACTAAACAGTACAGTAAGAAAATCTGCAGATTCAAACTAATGCTGATTAAAATAAGACCAGATACCACTATATACTAAAGCTTTTTGATTTGGGCTAATTTGTTGCACATACAGTACATTTTCTCTAATGGTTATAGTGCAGTATTCATTGATCTATCAGTATTACATGATTGAAGTTGATCCAGAGTTTGAGAGTAGGAGCACAACATATGGAAATGTACAACATGCTTTTGCCTAGGTGTCCATTTGAAACTCATTTTCTTATGTATTCCTAACCTTTGGATTCAACTCTTTGTGTTCTCATATTTAAGAAATGTATTTTGCATTTTGTTATAGTGAATGCTTTTATACATTTTTTTGACTTGATAACTAGCACTTATGAACAGTTATGGTAAGAGTACTGGGGGTAAACTTGGTAAGCATTGTACTATGTGGAGCAGGCTGTGTCTTCAGAAGTGTAGCAGTGTTGCTGGGGCTATTTTTCCCTTTGTTTCTGTGGCTAGCAGGTTAACCCCTGCCTTTCATTCACCTGTTTACATTTACCTATACATTGACTGAGCGACTTCCATCCTGTGTTTGTACTGTGTCTTCAGAAGCCATCAACTTTGCATTTAGGGATATACACTATTGCAGTTTTGTGTAACAAAATACCTTAATTTCACATTTACATTTACAAATACTAATAAGGTATGTCAATAAAAATATGGAGATGGAGCTTGTCCCGTTTCAAACAATGGTCTGTATTCACATCTAAGAAGCAGAAGCTTCTTAGGTGCGGATAATTATTAAATGACCTATAACGCATACGTAGTAGATCATTTACGTAATCTGTGTACCAGCTAGGTATGTAGGTTGCCTCCCTGCAGTCTTTAAAGACTGCACAGAGTAGTTTAAGTAGAAGGAGGCGGCGTAATGACGCCTCAGGGAGTAATTAGGCAGAAGTGGGAGGGTGGGGAGAGGCAATGTCCATGCGTAGTTTCCGTCTTCAGAAGGAAACTCTGCACGGTTAGATAAGGTAACCCTATGGCACTCATAAGTGCCATAAGGTACCTAAAATGGGGGGGGGATAGGGGCAGATCTGTCTGCACCCAACTCACTCGTATCTGTGAATACGTTCCAATGAGGTATACATCGTTTGTGGGGAAAAAAAGGAATTTACATGACTTAAATGACAGATATAAATATTAGTAATAAAAATGTAAATGTTAAAGAAATTAAAACTAAAATATTCTTTTTTTTCTAAGTTTGTTTTCCTGCATTGGCAAGTATTTAAAGCTAATGTTAATAAAGTAGACAAAGGCAATGCACACATCTCTGTGCTAATGAGACTATTGACTGTTCAGATAAATGTAAACCCTCAAAGCAACAAGTTAACATGCATCTGCTTATCTAAATAGGGGTTTGATTGATTTTAGAGAAATAAATAATCAGCCTGATAATATCTGCAGTCACATCTGAACTTCTTTTTACTTCTTTGGAATTTAAATGTACAGCCATTGGCAAAGAAGACAGTATTGTTTGATTATAATGAGGTCAGATTAATTAAAAATGAATATAATAATAATAATAATAATAATAATAATAAAAATAATATTTTGCCAGATGCATAATTACAACACCACTGCATTCTAAGCCAGTTCTAATATGGATGGCAAAGAGGTGGTCATATTGTTCAGGAATTTTTAATGAGCTGATTATCATGAAAGTGATTATGGACCATTTTTTGAACTCTGATAAATTAGTCCATGCAATATTCTATGGGATAATTGGCCAATCAGCCAATTTATGATTTCTGCTCAGTGGAAACTTGCATTTACAAGTTAGTAAATATGATAAAGACAGACAGCGAGAGGTAGAAGAAGCTAATCTAAAATGAAGGTTGAAAAGATAGTAAGACAACAGTTTCTTGATAGATAGATAGATAGATAGATAGATAGATAGATAGATAGATAGATAGATAGATAGATAGATCATTTCAGTAAACTGAATGATTAAGCTGCTGCTTTATTAAAAAGCATACTTTATTTATTGTAAAATTCATTTGAGCAGATTTGCAATACATTTTAATTAGTTTGTAGCAAAGGACAGAATCCTGAACTCCACACGAGTCAAATTCCATACACTAAATGCGGAATTCGGCTGTTTTACTGGCAATTCACATGTGCATTTAGGATGTTCCACATCGGATCTACATGCTTAGTTCTATATACCTGAATATTTGTCCGGAAGCCACACAAGAGAGAGGAGTAACAGGAGAATGCACTCTCCTCTTCCGGTAAACACACAGAGGTCAAAATCCAGGTCATAGACTATAATTTAATCCTTCCTGATATACCATGTTTACTTTTCCAGCTTCACAAAACAGTTACTTAGTTACTCAATTTTCTTACTGCAATGACTTTTATTAACACAAATTAATAATAACTCATTTAGCTTTTATCACTTTAGTATAAAATTATTTATGAAGCTAAAATAAAGATAATGCTACATAACAGTGCATGTAGTATTTATTGCCTATTGTGTACTTAATGGCAGACTACTACATTCTAGCATAATTCCCTATTATTGTGCAATGTTCCAAATGCATATGATATAGTATACCAAAAGAACCAGTGACTTACATAATCCAGTTATATTTTGGATATTATACCTAAGCAGAGCTTTCTTTTGTTTTTACAGGAAGATAAATTACTTTTGTGAGTTTTGACATGAAGCTTTTCCAGTGCAGACAAGAGATCTGCAAATATTACCTTAATCTGTGTGGAGTATTGCTGTAAATCTTTGGCTATTCTCCTTAACACTTCCATCTTGGGGATTGAGACAAGATAAGGAACACACTTTCCTCTACTTGATGTCTGATTTCCAATATTTTGTTCTGGGCATCTTGGTTGATTTATGTAACATATCTGTCTTTTAGTGTATTAGAAAAAATTCTATACCTACAGATCCTAGCCAATTCAGTTTGTACATATTGTTGTACCTTGCAGGTTATGTGTAGATTAAATGTGTTTTCAAGAACTTTAATACCTCCTGGGTAAACATTTTATTTATGGAGGGTAGTGGGACTGGGTTAGAAATGTTTGATTTACCAACAAAGAAAAGAAATGAAGAAGACCAAAAAACCATCCAAAAAACAAATCAAATGTTCTCAATGTCCTGCAGCTTTCACCTCCACAACATAGCTTGCATCAGACCATTTCTAACGCAGAATTACATTTACTGTATTTTTCACTAAAAATCACCTATTAATATAGTTCTAGTACTATATATGAAAGCAGAAAATAAGAAAGGGCATTAATTGATGCAAGGTTGTTGAAATAAAAGTTCAATAAAATACTGTATAAACAGATTCCCAGACAATAAAGGCAAGAATGGAAAGTATTATATACATTTAATGAGAGGTTCCCAGGCTAAATTTTAAAGAACCAGTTTTACTTTAGTAAAAAAAAATGCTTTTACCACTTCTCAATTCGTTATTGTTACCAAAAGTGGTTGTCCAATTTTGGACAACACCCACTCAATAAATATGATCTAATGCTGTCTCGCACTAGTAACAGACCACACTGAAAATCTCAATCCTTTGATCATGATGGATAGCACTCTATAAAAAGAACTATACTGAAGTGTTCAGATTGTAGAACTCTTGTTCTTTACAAGAAGCTATGGAGAGATCTCCATCTGGCTACCTGTCTAAAGTGTATTCGTGGGAGATGTAACAGTCTATACTACATAAACAGGCAGGGAATTGCATGTTTTATTGAACAGTAATAAACTTAAATTTATTTTGCACTATATATAATTTCATAATGTATAAAATTATTATGACTAAAATAGGAATACTACCGTCAGTATCCTTTGTTTATCATTAGTAATTTGAGTTAGGAGTATATGTAACCATTTTCCAATGACTTAATAAACATTGACTTTTGAAAGAAGTTTAGTGGACTGAAGTGAGAGGTAGTAAACACTGTTTAGTAAGGACATGTTTATGCAATGCAGTATAATAGTTTGAGAATAAAGAAAAACAGGTGCAAGCATACACCTATGCAAAAACATAATGCAATGAGATGGGTGCAAATTCATTTACTTTTATGTTTAATTAGAGTCAACACTCTCAACACTAATTCTGTTATACAATTTAAATGTGCTCCTCTTTACATTGTTCCGTTGTTCTGCCACTTGCACTTTTTGCATTTATTCTCAAACTATGGGCTGGCCACATAGATATATAAAGTGGTGATGTGCTGGGCAAATTGGTTAAACAATTTAAATTTGACATTGAAAGCTATGGAGTGGCTTTTAGATTGGCACAACAGATAAAGAAGAACTGTGACACTAGATGATCAGTTTTTCAAACATTACAGGGCAAATTGAATCAGGAATTGATGAGCAAGAAGAAAACAAAAAAGTATAGAGTTAGCTGTCGTCAGTGGCATATTGGTCTAATTTGGGAGGGCTGTTTATTATCTTTTTTATTTCATTTATTCTTTTAAATTTTATAATGTTCTAATATTTTTATATCCTAGAAAATAGAATGCCTTACCCCACAGGATATGTGCAAACCATCCTTATGTTCTAGCAGTTGTTAACAAAGTTTAACAAAGTGCAAATGTTCTTAAATCCTAACAAAGGAAAATGTATACAAAGTATAAAGACACAGAGGCTGAGGAGCTAATCCAGGGTAATTGAGAAGCGGATATGTAGACACACTATTGTTCCAGAGTTCCACCAGTAGCAACTCTGGATAGTACTGAAAACAAGCATGCAAATGGATGTGTTAAGGCAAAAAGGCTGAGAGGTGTAATGCAGTAACCTAAATGAGTTTGCATGTTTCAAAGTATATTAATAATCAATTAATATTAATTAATTATTATACATTTGTAATATTTTTATTGTTGTTTAATTGTAATAAAGGACTAAAATATAAATAAAATGAAAAACATTTTGAAGCTAAAAAACAAAAACCCTAAAAATGATTATCTCTGGATCGGATCCAGTCTACCACATACTTTCCGTACATGCGTCCTCCAGTCAAATTGGGTCACTTACTCACTTTGGGCCTGATCTAGAGCTACGATGGTACACTGAGCGTTCTAACGCTCAGTGTACCATGGCTGCACTCTCCCAACACTCCCCCTTGTCCCAGCATACTAACACTTGCTTATGCCGGCTAAAGGCTATCTTAACTTCAGCCGGCGTAAGAGAGTGTTTGGCCACCTAGCCCGCCCTCCTACCCTCATTTACCTACCTCCCACCTGCACTAACCTTAACGTAGGGACGCTGGAGGACGTCCCCCCCAGCGTTACTCCGGCGCTGCTACGGATGCCTGATCCACGATCGGGCGCTGCCGTAGCTATGCCGGGCAACATCTGCCCGGCGCATGCACAGATCGGCTTTTAAGCCGATCTTACGCCCAACATGTTAGCTTACAGTCTTAGTACCGGATCCAGACTTGCATCTGTCACCCCATTTACACACGCAAAGTGCATAAGTGGGGTGTTTTGAGGGGAGGGCACATGTGCGGAACTTAGTTTTGTACGATTGGAATTACGATAAAAGGGGCTGTGCTTCCCCTGCGCCTGCAGAGGTGGGTGAGGGGAGCATTTCAATTGTACAGTAGGGGTGGATCTTGGTATTTATGAGCGGATCAGCAGTCGGATTGACCACTGATCCGCTCAAGTGACCTAAGGTTGCCCTATAGCAGCGCATATTACATAAATATGCACACAAGAGAAGGGAGTTACAAGGGGAGTTCGTTCCCCTCTCTCCTGCATACTGACAGACGGAACGTGTACAGGGGTCTGGATCTGGTCCTAAATTCCCAAACAGACTGGGGTTAATTTTATTCTGTAGCCAGTTAACCTGCTAGCATATTTTTGGATATTGTGGGATGAAAGCCACACAGATACAGGGAGAACATGCAAACTCCACACAGATAAGACCTTGTCTTATGACCTCAGTGCTGTGAGTCCTAAGCCAGTGTTCTGCCCAAATTAATATATGAAACCGTTTATTACTTGTTTGGTGTGCAGGGCTGTGTTATACCTATGGACATGGCTGTTGCAGTGCTCACAGCAGCACTTAAATGTCCACTTTTTACTCTTTCAATTGCAGAACACACAGAAGGGGACATAGGCCTTAACCCTAAAAATCAGGTGTAGCACAGCTCTGGATCAGCCCCAAAAAGTATAAGGAAAGAAAAAAGATTTGTATGGACAAGATACGTACACAGATATTTGAGTACAGCTTCATAAATGTATGTCAATAATACTTATTTTAAATATTTTGGTGCTTGTATTTGTCCATTATTTCAAGTGTATTACCCCATTATTTCTATAACAGTCTGTGAAATGCATTGAAACACAATACTAGTTTGTAGAATAAGTTGCAGAACTACCAAGTCAACATGTAAATGAGCTGTCAAAGGCTGATTAATCAGTCTGCACATTCATTATTTGCCTTGACACAACACAAATACAATTTGCTTACTTTTATCAGCAAGGCCCAGAGTCATTTGTTTATGTTATAGGGATTTTTCTTTTAAATTCTACTCAGAGGAAATCTCTTGGACAATATTTTGTTTCTCTAAATAAACATTTCACTGTTTTAGTTGTATCTAATTAGGCACCTGTCACTGTTTGGATTTAATATGCCAACTTAGTGCATATAAGTGTAAAAAAAAATATCATCGCAACTTGAACAAAGAACAATAACCTTTAGTCAATGTTTCCAGAATTTTACATTATGTATAAAACACTTTTATTCTCTGTGATCGTTATTGAAATGAAATACATTGAAAAGAGGCTTTAATTTCATCCTATAGAATTTGTTGTTGGCAAAACAAATAGCTTTAGATTTATATATCTACAATCTATATCCCTGCTGTACCCAGACTTCTTTGCGGGCTAGGGGAGGGCACCCCCCTTGTTCACAGCAGACCCCTACCCATCTTGTAAAATTGGGATAGCTTGGATCGTACAGAGGGTACTTAGCATGCCCTCGCCATACAATTTGCATATCTCCCCCTTTCCTACTTAGCGTACAAGTTGTTTAAATCCCATCCTGTCTTCAGTATGTAACTCTGGATCCAGAACCAAACTGGGTATATGACAAAAAAGTCACTTTTACAAGAGGCCTCGATCCTGTTCCAAAACCTTAACGTTTTGACCCCTTAATGACAAAAACAATTTGTATTTTAACCACAAGATCATTTTTAAATTTTTATTCTTTGCTAGTACATGAGTTCTAAAAACGTCTACTAGTTCTCTACAACCTTAAGACATTTATTGCCTTTCGGCTTAATGCTTTTGATCTAGATAAAACTAGCATGAAATGTCATATATGTCATAAGTCCTCCTCAACACTGTCATTGAAGTCATTACCACAGTCTGCATTCATTCTGCACCAGAAGAGCACACTGAATATCTGGCAAGCAGACCAGTTACTGAGCACATTTTATGGTAAAGATGAACAATTAAAAAATCTGATCTCAGAATTATAGATCTGCAGTGTCTATAACTGAAGAATTCTTCTTAAACTTTACCATTACCAGATATTATATTTCTATGAATTCATTACATGCTACATTTTCAGCTTTTTTGTTTTTTCCTGAAACAGAGGTTATCCAAGAATGAAATAAGTAAAATAATTTGGACCAGACCCAGACTTATGTTTGAATCTGGCCACTGCCCTCACTCATAAGGAATTTCTCAAGCACACCCCTATCTTAAGATTTTCCAATGCATCTTCACATAAAATGAGTACACATAGAAAGGCTGGATAACAGGGTCGGCACTTAGCACATCATCACTGTTCTATCTGCATACATCCCTCCTTCGACTATCATAGCAGAGCTCCCAGACACATGTTGTCATCTGAAAGCCCATGGAAAAACTTTTAGGAGTTGCAAAAGAGGTACAAGTGTAGACCCGAGTATACCATGTTGTAATGTGAGGGCCATGTTTAATATGGAAATCAGAGATGAGCTATGAACATTCACCTCTCAATCATAATCACGTTTTCACAGTTTAAATTTGTCTTCCCTTGCAGTTCAAAATGATTTTTCTCAAGTCTACACTTGCAGCTGGTTTTGCCCTTAAAAAAGGTAAAAGTGCTACTCTGGATCAGACCCTAAGTGCAATAGCCTGGATTCAGAAGTTCCAGGTCCGTACTGAAAGTGCGGTCCATGTGCACGTGTGATTCTAGATCCGGTCCCTTGTATCTAGAAGTCTTATGTCATTGCCTCGATAAAACAAAGATTGAAAGGACATTTTTTTTCAGGATTAAAAAAGTTAACTGCAAACCAGGGTGCAGAGTCTGGTTATCATTAGAGTCCTTGCTGAACAAACTAGAACCCTGCAGCGCATGGGAAATCTGCACAAATATAAGATAACAAAGAGTCAATGCTAGCAGGGTAATAGAACAGCAGGACAAGAGTAAAAACAGGACAATGATCCTGCTGCAATAACACTGAGACAAATTACCAAAATGGCTAGAGCACACAATATCACCAACAAGGAAGAGTTGGATATTTAAAAATAGTACAGCCAATCAGAATTGGAGAGTCTCCTAGTTTGATTGGTCTGAGTCCTGGCTGTTAGGCACAAGTTGGGACCTAGCTATTAATTACACAAGCACCTGCAGTAGAAGCTGTGACTGCTATTTAAACAGCAACCCTGGCGAGTTTGTTGTCGTCAAGCTTATTATGAGAACAGCAACAATTAAAAATCTGCTCGAGAAGATGGGAAGAAAAAGGCTGTATGTGACTACAGAAGTGGTATTTAGCACTTGGCAACCAGTCTCACAAACTAAAAGATGGCCCACAAAAGGAAAAGGGAAGGCTGTGGCCTAAAAGCATTTAAGCATTTAGATTGACAGGCACCATATTATATTGTTTGTGGTTGACCCTTTATATTATAGATGGCATTAACTAATTTAGTGCCTTGACCTTTATTTTCTAGATGGCATTAGCTAATTTAGTGAGGGCACTAATAGTTTACCTGTAGTTTTTGTTTGTTCAAGTGTAAGTGTCTTGCTGTCTTTTCTATTTTACTGGCAAAGTGATACCCCTGCAAATATGTTGCAATGAAAATATTCCATGTGTTTTCATTTAGCAGCCTAGGAATTCAGGGATTATGATCTTTAAATTGTTTTCCTTTCATCTCTCACAATTTTTGTATTGAAATGATTATACTGGGTCACTATAATTTAAATATATGTGATGTCAAAGGGCTAACTAGTCAAATGAGTAATTTAAATCAACTTGATCAAATGAAATTCATTCATTGAGATCCTCTATTTTTTAAAGTTATTTTCCAGAATAGGTAAATTGAAAGAAAAGAAGTCTCTGTTTTATGTAATATATATTACAGCTATTGGGCCAGGTTCAGATCTCTGTGCAATTTCTGTTTGCACAGAGGTCTGTTAGTTTGCACAGAAAAGGGAAGTGAATTATCCTGTCATTCCCCTCTCTCATGTGGAGTTTGCAGCAGTTATTACGCCATAAGCTTACCTTAAGTGTCCTTAAAACCAGCCCACTCTGTAAAATTGACATGTTCCCTGCACACCTTATAGAGTTTAGGTGGGTGCAGAGAATGGGCCAACCTGTACGATAGATCTCCTAGCATACATAACTAAGTTCTGTATGCTGGAGATATGTATTAGAAAATCTGGCGTGAGCATGAGCAAATATTACCATTAGGCTTACCTAGGCAAGAGGTTTGCGTAAGTAAGCCTAATGTATGGGGGTCTGGTTCTGGCCCTAAGGCTTATTCAAAAGGATTAAACTTATGGTTTAACAGCAAATTAAATAAAATCAGAAATTAAACCATTCATTTTTCTACTAATAGATTTACACCTTATCAGTAATAAATTATTATTATTATTATTATTATTATTATTATTATTATTATTATTATTATTATTATTACCCTTATTATCATTGCCATTATGATGATAATAATGCTGATGATGGTGATTACTGTAGAAGAAGCAGCAGTGTACAATATAATACCATTCTTTCCTCTTAGTCAGATCTACTGACCTTTACATATAAAGCAACTTTTTCCACCATGCTAGAAATAAAAGTATCCAGAAATATCTCTTTCATTCCCATCACAGCTAATTGATGCCAAGATGACTATGTCAAGCTTTAAAACATCTTACTCACTATGGTATATACCATAAATTACAAATATATGGCAAAGTAGTCTTTCAAAGTGACCTATAAATGCTATATGGTTTTCCATGTACATAAACAAATGGGCCATAAATGGAGGCACACATTATAAATGACATCCCTGATCTCTTACATTAGCAATATGTTACAAATGTCAGCATTTTTACCCGTATTTGTCAGAGGCTATATATTCAGTAGGATTGTTAAACATATTGAACAATATATTCTATTTACTATAGGTACACATGGTTTAATCTGTCTTTTTATTATATAAAGTTTCATTAATAACAGATCTTTTGTAATTATAAGAAAAAATCCATTGAAGCAACAATGGATTGAAAAATGTATAAAAAAAAATATATATAAAAATAGCTAAATTTAGAAATAAAAGTGATTCTTTAAGCAAATGAGTCATTTCTGCTGCTACACATTTTTTGAATAAATTTAGTAGTTCTGTCACTGTCAATTTGACAGCCTTCCTTATTACAAGAGTGAATTTTTATGTAGAAGTTAATTATTTCAATATATACCAATCTCTGTGTCCGTTTTCTGCCAACACGCTAAATAAACAGGCTGAGTTCCAATGATAATTTTGCTAACCAATGCATAAAATACAGAACAAACCAGATACATAGCAATAAAACACAGATCATATTCGGCGAGTAGGTAAAGGTCACAAAAAATGAAGTACAACTTTTTATACTTTAAATTATGCAAATGTTACCAAATGAGAAATATTGCTGTCTAAAATAAAAGCGTAATGTATCTGTTTCCTATAATTTAATTGCTGTCTGCTAAGTCTGAGTATAGTAGAACTTGCCAAATTCAGCAGTCAAAAGAACATTTTGAACCCTGTGAATGCACTTCTGTTGCTAAGTACATTTTCGAAATTGTTCTATACACCCCTGTAATCGCTGATATATTAAGTAATGTTCTTTGACCCTTTAAAAGCTACAAAAATAGAAAATTACCTCTATAGATGAGTGGAATCACTTAATTTACTTCAAGTAATTGCTGGCCATCTTATTAATGTCAGCATAAAAGGCACCAAAGGGAATTGTGTGTTATGTTAAATTGTAAAACATAGACTTATACGTCTTAAACACTATAAGACACTTTAGCATGAACAAAATTCTTCATTACACCTTAAGGTTTACTTTGTCCATTTCAACTAAAGTTCACAAAAAACAGATTGTATTTGCTGGGTTTTCAGTAGAATATTTGTGACAGATTACATCCACCATATTTAATGTATTCAAAATTACAGAAAAAAGGGATAAAATAAATTTAAATCTTCAGATCTATGAATAAACCACTGACAAATCAACTCCCTAAATATTTTCAATAAAGTATAAAAATGCCAACTCAAATGAATTTTAATACTAAAATTCCTACATAAGTCCCCCCTATAAGAGGCAAGGTGCAGAAATCCCTAGCTAACAGCTTATAGGGTTGGATCCAGACTTAAGTAAGTGCTTGAAATTAGTTACTCCTGGGCAAAACCATGCTGATTGCAGGGGGACCAAAGTTAAATGTATTCTTTGCATGCACACAGATTGAATTTAATTAGATTTGAATTGCTTACTGCACACAGATACTGACCAGCTTTACTATCACACTGTTATTTAGACTTGGAATAGGAAACATCACCTCTCAACTCCAATACTGTTTGCAACAGATGAAATATGACTCCCTGCAATCAACATGGTTTAGCCCAGGAGTAACTAATTTCAAGCACTTACTTTAGTCTGGATCCAGCTTATAGTCTGTAATGAGGCCTACAAGACACTAATGAAGACAACTAACTGTAAATAACAATGGCCCTGATTCAGATCTCCGTGGGACTTATGTTTGCATGGAGAATCCTACCTTAATTTTAGCGCATGGATCTGTGTCCGCATGGAAGCAGATCTATAGGGAACTGCTTCTCCCCACGGCCCTTCATTACCATGCATCCCCACCTTCTACAGATGCACTTACTTACAGAACTAGGTTCCGTATGGAAGCACTTATTACACGTAATATATGGTATGCGCATGCACTGATGTTGACTTTTCAAGGGGACTTACGCAAGAGACATGCATAAATCCACTTACGCATGCAGTTGTGATTTCTGGTCCAATGCCAGCAGTGTCTAATGAATTTAATGGTGGTTAGGGTATTTTGACATTTGGTAAAATACAAGAGACAGATGCCCAGCTCTGTGGCAGAGAGAAATGTGTAAGAAATAAACAAATAATGCTGTTTGATTAGTTTTTTTATATATATATTTCCTGAGACTGTTTTTTCCGTCAAACTGATACAGTTATTATGTTAGTGGTTACAATCCACATGACATTGTCCAAAACAATGCATATTAAACATCACACCCAATGTAATGAATACAAATAAATAAACCTCACAAACACAGTCCAGTAGAGGGTTTCCCCATGAAGTTACAAGAGCTCAAGGAAGTAGGAAAATCTGCTAATATTATGGCCTTCACAGTATATGGCCTTCACATATACATTTGTATATGAGCTTCATAAATGTGGAAAGAAATATTTAATATAATATCGGTTGCAAAAATGTTCTTGATTTGACTGTTCCTGCTATTCTTCTGCTGCGTTAAAGTAATGTGGCCAATTAATCCTCAACAAGGGAAACCATACTCTGCCCTTCCACAACCTACCAAGGTCACTGCTCATTCTTAGCATTTGTATGCAGTTCATAGTTTATATTTTACACAATGTGAATGTGGAAATATATTTTAGTATCTTTAGTATAGACTAACAAAATACCTATATTTGCAATTTACTATTGTTACACTCTATAAACAATGCAATTATTTTTTTTTTTCTCTATGTAAAATAATAGGTTTATGGTTCAGGAGTTTGCTGAACAATCTGACTTAGTTCCTAGATGCAATTAATTACACTTAAATTAAGAATTCTTAAAAGACATTTCCCAAATTACCTATACCACACAACACTAATAAAATACATATTGCATTGTTTAAATGGCATTTCTTTATTACATCTGTAATTACATGTTGTCACTACGTTTTATCATTGGTAAATCCACAAATTTAATTAAGTTTATGTTTATTTATATATATTTATATATTTTATAATTCCCCATTATAGTAACAATTCTTATAGGATATCAGATTGTTAAATTATATTGTTGAATTGCAGAATGCAATTTGCAAAACAGATTCAGTTATGAATTTAAAACAAAATGTCCAAAGGTGCAAAAGTTGTACCAAATATTTGAATTTATAAAACTTATAATGTGTAAGAAAGGGAAAGATCACATGCTAATATAAACACAATTACATTGTTAAACAAAACCAGGTAATAACAGATAGACCACAGGATAAGTTGCTCCCTCATAAAATATTAAAATATTTATGGCTTTAAGGTTTCATATATGATTAAAAATGCATACACACTATTCAATAATTGGACAGATCACCAGATAATCAGGTGATCTGCCGGATAGCTGTTTAGTGTGTAAGCACAAATAGCTGGTGGATATCGGTTGAATTGTAAAACTGAATCTTGAGCAATGCAGGAGGTTCCATTCCAACATACCAGTATCATCATTTTTTTTTATTGTGTATGTATGCATGACCGATATACAAACATTCTACTAACCTAATGTTTAAGTAACATCTTTAAAATAAATACTCACTGTCAGTACCAGGCCTCACCTAATTTATGTTAAAAGGTTGATTAAAGACAACCACTTTGGAGCTGATCCAGAGTTTTTGAGAATCCCCAATGCGGATCCACAAAATGTCCTATCCAGAGTTGCGTGTTTCAGCAGAAACACATAACTCTGAATAGGACGCTGCAAAAAAAGGGATTTGGTTGATAGCCACAGTCGAGCCATAGGGGCACTGACTGCAGCTTACAATGGCTTTATTTATTTTTAATTTTTTAATGTTATGCAATTTTTTTTTTTTTATAAAATCCCCCCCAATATAAATAATTAATTAAAATTACCTAGCATAGATCTAAATAGGGCATGTTGATTCTTGTAGTGCTATAAACGCCAGCATGCCCATGATGTCAGGGCATGCTGGTGCTTGGAGAACCACAAGCACCAGCATGTCCTGTCATCCAGGGCCTGCCGTGCCATATAAATATCCACCTTACATGTTAAATCAAATGTAGGGCTGGCCATTGTATTGTAATAAAAATGTAAAAAATACAGTAAAAATAAAAAAAGCCACTTACCTGCTCTGTTGGGGTCCAGTCTTGTAAGCTTTTAATCCTGGGGGAGTCTTGGCCAAAATAAATCCATAGGCAGACAACTCAAAACAGCTCCTGCTAGCAGGAAATCCCGGCACTAATGAGAGTTCTACTGTCATTGGGTCATAATTATACCCTCGGTCAGTTCCCACGCTATCCAACTTCATATTACTACAATACTACTTTATTAATAAATACAAAGGGTCTTATTTGGCAAAAACAAATAAAACATTGAGAGCCACCGAACTGAAAATATGCTCAAGCAGGCTTCCTTGATGGTAAAGAGTCAACGCTAATAATAGCAATTCTCACAATCTGAACAAATTTAACCCTGGTATAATTGACATGCTGAAAAAGTCATCCACAGGCTAAAGTATTTCATAGCATGTGACCGCTATTAGATTTGCAAAGTTGCCAGTGAAACACCATTTTTATAAAAGTCAAAGAGTGGCATATGGAATTGGAAACCAGCTATAATAAAAGCACCAATAACTTCTGCCATAAAAATCAATAGTTATTGTAAATTTAGCAAACCAGATACTTGAGACATATGGCCACCAGTCAGCAAACCAAAAGAGAAATAAAATACATAAACTAAAAATTTGAATAAAGAACTGATAGCTGAATATGGCAGGTAAAGCATAATTGTTTTTTCATTTAATTTATAAGTTCTTGTCATGATACATTATTTTAAAGTTCTTAAAATAGTTTTAAAATTTAGTACAAAGAACTAATAAACAGAATTACAAATGTTCAGCTTTACTAACAAAACAACCAAGGTCTACAAGTACTTTAAATTGGATGAAAATGCAACTTATTGAAGATAATAATATACTTTTATAGCAACTGTAACGAAAGGCTGTCAGTCAATGAAAATAATTGCATAAACTTCAGGAAATGTAATATCTACTAAAATAGAATTGACTGACAAGTTCATTTTCTACTTACTAATACTTGTCTATATTAAATACTAGCATAAAACATATGAATCAGTAAAGGGAATACAGTGAGGTAGTTATTTATAAAACACTTAAAACCAAACACCAAACAAATATAATAAAACAAAATTATTACATAAAAATAGGAAATAAAAATTGGAAAACTAATTTCTCCCTGAATCTCATCTATTATTCATTACTTTAAATAACAACTGTAATCCTAATCTATAAATAATAATTTAAGTTTATTATACAAACAAAATTTACTAGCTGTTAAAATATATAACATATATAAATATATAATATGTATATAATTTAGCCACATGATGCTCTACTCCATAGACCTCTCTTCATCTGCCGTTTCTAGACCTAGCAGAGCCCATGGCGGAAAAAAATAATGGCACCCCTCCCCCCTTAAAAAAAAAAAAAAAGGTCAATAAAAAAATTATACACACACTGTATCCCCTCATTATAAAAACGGTACCCCCTCA
>WWET01000794.1:253443-263716 GCA_011038615.1 Limnodynastes dumerilii | reverse complement strand
ATATATATATGCTGCACATCTCTGCACATGGTTGTTTTGTTCATCTTCACTGACAAAGACGTGGCCTTAGGTCCTATTTGCATTGTACTAAAACCACCTCTCACACTATTGGTAATAACTGATACTGATGATCCAAGTGTGTCACATGGGTCAATTTTCAACTACCTTGGGAGATACATTTAAATCAACACTGCTACTGAGTTTTAGCATTTGCTTTCTATAGAGGTGATACACAAGGTGAAGTGTTTTATTAGGCTGAGAGAAAAGGACTAACAAAGAGTTGCATTTTCTAAATCAGTCATAGAAAAACATGTTGTACAGAAAATCTCCCAAAATTAGTCAAAGTTTCTCATACCTCAATATAAGAATGATGTCTAAATAAAGTCCATTTACTTGCATGTTATACATGGAACACTAATAGCCCGGTTCATCAAGAGTTACTGGCGTGATTTCTTGAACCTGCTGTGTGCAGTACATCTGGAGCCTATAAAACAGGCATAGGAAGCTTGTGGCAATCCAGATGTTGGTAACTACAAGTCCCATGATGCTTTTCCAGGTACCAACTATTTATATGCTATCGGAGCATACTGGGAGTTGTAGTTTCAAAAGTGGAGTGCTGAAGTTTACCTATATTTGCTATACGGCTTACCCCAAGTAAATAATGCACAGCAACTGATCGGCCCACTCACCTTACCCATCATTTCCAGACATCCATCTTACATAGATAAGAGAGGTGGATGGAGCTAAAGCATAAGGCCTGCACAGGGCCCTTGCTGTTGCTCCATTTTCTTCTATGATAGTCTGAACCCACACCCCCACTATAGTCGGCACCCATACTTTTGTACCCCACCCAGGGCCGGTGCTAGCATGTCTGACGCCCCACTGCAAAAAATAAATTTGCGTCCTCCTATTTTTGAGTCTTCAGGCTCCTGTCTGAAAGTGTTGGACGTGATGACATCATGCCCAGCATTCAGTGAGGAGGCAGCAGGGTGGAGTGAGGAGAGCAGAGGATGCTGGGTCCCGGGTGCTCCATATTAGGTAAATATTCCCATTCAATTTTCTAAAACTTTATTGCAAAGAAAAGTCCCCTCCCCCTCTTCCTCCCATGAACTGTGGTATCTAACATATGTAATCCGCCTGTGAACTGGGGAAGAATAGAACTCCATATCCCAGCCACTCATTGGGCCTGATCCAGACCTACGATGTAGCGCTGAGCGTACTAACGCTCAGCGTTACATCGTGGGACTCCCCCTGCCCTATCGTGTTAAACTCCCTTACGCCGGCTGAAGGCTACCCTAGCTTCAGCCGGCGTAAGGGAGTGTAAATACGCTGGGACGGCGGCGTTAGTATGATAACGTTGCCCTCCCAGCCTCATTACCTCCCTGCACTAACCTCAGCATAGTAAAGCTGGGGGAGGCCCCCTCCAGTGTTACTACGCTGGTGCTATGGATTCCCAATCTACGATCGGGCGTTGCCGTAGTTACGCCGGACAACATCTGCCCGGCGCATGCGTAGATCGGCTTTTCAGCCGATGTTATGCCTACCCCTGCCGTATTAACTACGGCGGGCGTAGCTCTGGATCAGCCCCATAGTTTCACCCCAGGTATATTTTTTTTATACTGTAGCAGCCAAATACCAACATTTTGAAATGTAATAGAAGTGTTAAAGAACATTTTAATGATTCATTCTAATTATAAACACGAACACAGTGATACATTTGTAATATGGATATCAAGAGTATTAGACTTTATATGGTTTGAGAAAGAATCCATCTAAGAAATCCTTTTCCTCCTTTAAAATATCCATAACAATGCAACAGAGTCATTTTTTTCTAATCTTTTCCACATTATTTGAAGTCTTTTTTAGTCGCTATTAGCTTTACAACCTCAAACAGATATGACAAATGTTTGATATAAAGAACTCAAACTATTCACACAGATACTAAAATGGAAGTTTTACCAGCAGAGATATGAGAAAAAGCACTTGTTCTTAAGAAATTCATTTAAAAAAAATCAGACAAAATAATAAATAGCATTTTTAGTAATTCAACATTAAAAGTTACTTTATAACTTGACACAGCTTATAATAGATAAACTTAACAATCATGCAAGGTCTCTTGACCCCATGTTTCTGAAAATGAAGACATTTTTCTTCACACTTTCTAAAATGTTGAAAGCCCAAAATGTCTAAAGCTAGTTAACATTTTTAGTTGTATAGTAAGTAGTAACTGATTAAAAAATGTAAAAATGTGAGGTTTTCATTGCGGATTTGACAGCATCTTTATTACAGTCGTGGGGATAACAGTTATGCCAGTTGTACCATTAGAGGATTATTTTACTTAGAAAAAGAATTGCATTCTCACATACCGATGCTAAAGTTAGCCCAATATTTGAACAGTTTAGACTGTTGCCCTCAGTCACAAGGCTTGTCATGTCTAGATAGTGTGCACATTTCTATGGATTTACATTTTGCTCATTTGCATTATGAAAAGAAAAACAGATAACCAGGGACATCAGTAGAGAGAGACAGGCCACATAGCAAGGGAAAGACAGACGCACAGTGCAGTCACTAGCTGCTTTGAGCCTATGAGTGCTGACCGCTTTTATAAATAGCTTTCCAACAGCTGACAGATTAATGCTATCCTCCACTGAGCGCAGACCCTCTTCTGGCAGAGGACAACACTAGAATGAGTACTTAAGGCTGTCTAATTATTTCAGAAATAATAGTTTTGTCTTGCAATGTCCCTGTAATAAATATACTATAAATGTAGCAAAAGTGCCAAATGTTATGCAGTCTTTGCCCACTGTTGTTATGGGCGCAGGGAGCACAGCCGATCTCAACCCATGCAGTATCACTAGGCTGGGATTAGTGGCCAGAGAGAAATGGAAAGTAAAAGAGAGCTACACAGTAAAGAGAAGAGAAGTGTAACTGCTGGGTATAAAAGCATCTTTTAGAGACTGAATGTTAAATCTATAGTGACCCATTTGTTTCAGGAAGAGTCATATAAAGCGATTCTATAGGCTGATGAGTTAGTAAACTAAGGACACTTGCTGACTGGCTGCTGCTCAGACTACAGGTTGAAGAGAGAGCAAAGTAGTTGCTTTTATCCCTAAGTTACATATGTCATAGACAATCATAAATAAACTTCAACTTACCTCACATCTAAAGTCATCTAGACAATTGGACATTGGGATTCATATATACTCCATGCATGGAAGGATGTACACACCAATTTACCAGGATTACCAATTGTTCATTAAGTGCACCAACATCATTGTTTAGTTAGAATATAATTTTTTGCAGATTGGAATTATCATAAATGTTTATATATATGCTGCATCAGTGTAAATAAGAATGCAGTTAGGGAGACATATTCTGGCAGCAGTTGCAAATGTGTGGCAGCCATTTTGCACAGTTATCCTTGCACGCCATATTAAATTTGTGCATTCACTGTGATTACATATTACCTCTGATTTACATTCTGCACTGTTTCCTCTCTCCCAGTTAATCAATCCCATTCAATTAATGCCATTCCTCTCCTGGGTATAGTACAAAATGTTGACAGTCAAAATGTCAACAGGTCAAAATGTAGACAAGCCAAAATGTAAACAGTATCATCTTTGGAACATCTGTAAACTTAATGTAATACAGGCAGCTTGTAAAAACCTAATAATATATATGTAACATACTGTATATATAATACTAACATAATACTCAACATAACATAACAACAGGCAAGGCCTCACCCCAGAATGTTTCACTTCACTCCTAATAGCACTAATAATATCCCCTGTCCTTACAGAATTCCCTAAGTGAAAAAGTAACTGTTTTATATCATGTAAACTTAAATGGAAGTAATAAGCATATTCTGATCCTTGCTACCTTATATATATATATTTAATTTTAAGAATAAAAATATTAAAGATCATTTTAAACATATACACCCAGACAATCTTTGAGTTTTATTTATTATTGCAAAAAGGAGAATGATTTGCAGTGAAAGCAAGATGCTTTGAATAGATGAGTGACAATGGACCAATTTATAATAGACACTTCTATAATCATTTTATGTAGACCACAGCTTTCATTTTCTGTCCAAAACATCAACACCATCTCACTGAACATATCTTTCATATTTCCAAGGTCATTAGGAACCCACTAAAACTAAACCGAAAGTGTCCTAGGTTCAAATTTTGATAGGATCTGACAAAGCTTGTTTTATTTAAGTATGCTCTTTTTTCACACTATCAGCTTGAGAAAACCTCATAGAATGAAATTCTGATCCCCTGTATCTTTGTCATTTGTGTTAAGCAGGTTATTTTTGTTTTAGCAGCAGCTGCAAATCCATGGGGTCTACGATCGCTGACATAAAACTGATACGTTCAAAATCCAAAACACAAGTGATATGTAGTTTATGATATACTGTGACAATGCCACAGTGATGATATTACAATGCTTGCCTGGGGTGTTCATTCCATTTTCAGCATGATGTTGCATTGATGTTCCAGGTTGTTATAACTCAAAATACACACAGATTTATCCCTTGCTGGTGGTTTATGGAAACAACCCAGCATTTCAACGGTAACAGATAAAATCTACATTTCTCTCCCAACATGATAAAATAAAACCTAAGGATTTATGAGAAAAGAAAATCATCTATTGTTTCTCTTTCTATATCATGAGACCTGCTATAACTGTTTACTATTATGCACCAGTCATTTGAGATTCTCAACACTGTTTTCTGGCAAAAATCTGAGCTAAGGTGCCCTTCATTCTTTTATTTTGACTTTTTCAGTGCATTTAATTGTCAGACTTGCATATATAAACGTGTAGGTTATTATAAAAGCTCTTGCAAAATTACTCTTGTAACCTGTTTAATTGCAAAGTGAAAGCCTTAAAACATGTACTGAATTAATCTCTTTGTATTTGTTTCTCAGAACTCTCTCTGCAGGTATATAGTCTTTGTTGCACGCTTCGGTTAGATTGTGCAGCACTGTGAACATATTTGTTTCAACTCATCGATCAGTGGAATGGCAATGTTTTGCTTCACAGATATTTCAGTGAAAACAAGTTTCTAAAGATAATTCATATTTAGGAGGGAAAGTAATGTTTAAGAAAGAAATTATCATTATAAATGATATTCAAATCCATATAAATGGCAAGGACAGAAGAGACAGAGTGAATGTTGTGTATTTAAAAAATCTAAAGCCTCCTAATGTTTCCATTTCCCCTAAGCAAAGGCATGCATTGTCACTGAAGTAAAAAATAGATCAAGAGACATGTATGATGGCAAAAGAAGGTCAAACGAAGGTTGAAGTACTTATTTGAAATGATTTTAAATTAATTTGTATGATTGGTAGTAGTGACAGACGTTCCATACCTTCCCCTGCGATATCAGGATCTCAAGGATTCCTCTCTTTTACAAAAGTGTAATGTCCATTTGTGCATGTGCAGAAGAGAAGTGGCCTTAAGTAAATGGCATTGCTAAAGAAGAAGCCTGTGTATGCTTTCTGGGAGGATCGCTGGGCATAGATTACCGTAGTTCTATCTTAACACTGAGATTCCAATGCAATTGAAGAAGAAATCTGTTCTCCCAGAGCATTGGGTATAGTAGGGTTTGGAAATAGCTAAGGGCTCAAGGGCTCCATTGCTATTGAATAACAAAATATCAGGAAGAATGGAGCAAGCTTAAATACCAAGTAAGTAGAATAGAATAGACTTGTATAACTAGAGCAGACAGCTATGCCATCAGCATCAACTAGTTAACTGCTTAACATTTGTGCAGTTCATTTTATACTACTTAGAATATGAAAAAGTCACAGGACAAACTAAAAGTATAAAATTAAAAAAGTACAACAAATCAAAACAAAGAGTGTTCCATGCCTAAGTCTTCAGTAGTTCACGGGAAATGGTCTATCACTGCAGCTCTTAGACTAATGAGTATTGGATAACAACGCACTGAAACCAATATTGATGGTCATATAGTCCACTGACCTATATAGAGGGACGCTGCTGATTCCTGGGGGTAACTTTACTAAAGTGGGTGTGGGTGTTAAAATGTGTAAAGGGAAGTGAAGTCTTTACTATGAAATCACAGATAGTTGGAAGGGAATTACAATTTGGTTTGGTTGAAGTGTATTATTAAATAAATAAAAATGAATTAATAAAACAATTTAAAAAAAGCAATGATGATTATAATTATATTATTATAGTTGTAAGCATAAAAATGTACATTAGTTTAGCACACAATAGATGCACATTGTTTTATATTGAAAGAATGTTGGTGATAAAATGTTCATTTTCTTAGCTGTGCCATCCTTTTAAATGGCAGGATTATTACATTTCCAGCTGAAAGCACATTTACTCAGCAATCACTTCCTACAATACAGAAAGTCAATGGAGATCAGAATATTTGTTTTGTATGTGTACAAATATCATTTCATGAATTAGGACTTAAAGATAGATTTCCTACAGGAAAAGAGGGAGACTTCATAGTATTAAATGATAGTTATGGCAAAGCAATTTAAAATAGAAAGCACCAATATATACACATTAGAATTAGGTTTAGTTTGTTTAAAATTGAAATGTTTCAATCACCGTGTTACACAGGGAATAAAACATAGCTTCAAACATACACTATAAGACAGAAATTTCCTTCTATTGTGTATCATATTCAAAAACACTAAACAATAACAATAAACTAAAATGCTAAATTCCTACATAGATAGCCATGTGAATACAAATCTCTCATGAATAATTATAAATAGTACTCATGGAATAACTAATCCTACTTTAAAATAAGTTACATCTTTGTGTAAGGTCATATAAAAACTGACAATGATTTTATAATAAAAGTGAGAGATTTACAATATCTAAAGAAAAAAATGTCAATAATTAAAAAAAAGTAAAACTATACTGACACAGTGGAGTAATTTCTAACAAATATGCAAATTCATCTCTGCTCTCTGATATCTTTATGACATGTATTTAAACTAGTTTAAAGCCCATCAAAATAACGGGGTAATTTTTGTTACCATGATACACAATGGCACAGGCAACACAGCACTTTGTGAAGTTGTCAGCTGGTGAACATTTTCAAGGGGTGCGGCCACCATAGGGAAGCTCTTGGTAAGCACAGATGAAGGAAGCACATGGATGACAGACACCACAACTGTTGTTGCAGAGGTGACTTGGTTTGCATGTATTACATTAACTGTGATTTCCCATAAATATGGAGCACAACCAAAGTGTTCAACACATCTAGGACCCTTGTTGTTGTTCCATTATCCTGGCTTGTGGTGTTTAGAGTGTGTACTTCACAGTGTATAACATACACATTCATATAGAGCATTCTGTATACACTTATTTCTACAGTGGTTCTTAGAGGTGACAGATAGCACTCATGGGCTCCCTCCCTGCTAGCTAGCAATAGGGACTGGATGCTATATACATGCGGCGCCTTCTCCAAGTTTAACTGCACATGCGTACAGGAGGCAGATCCATTTGGTAAACTAAAGGTAGGGGGTGTCCATACTTCCGCACGTCAAAGGGGAGTGGTAGGGGTGTGCATAATGACAGTCCCCCACATGTACGGAGAGCATTCGGGGGAATGAATACAGTCCATTATCTCTATATTTTTGTGTTATTTTCTTACATATTGTACTTTGGTATGTGTAGAGTGTTTAATAACATAATAAGATAAATTATATATATGTTATTAAAATAATACAATAATGTAAGGAAATTTAGACACATGAAACAAAAATATCAACATGTTAATGAAATTCTCCTACAGTTTGATCAATTGTGAAAGTGAAATATAGAATATAAAGGTGTAAAATACAATATAATAGATATTTATAAATGCCAATTTCAAGTCAAGGGATATATGAATTTTATTTCATCTGTTGTAAAATTGCGTTACAATACAATACAATATGGGATGCCAACAGATGTCTGTGAAGATCAACTATATCAGGACTTTTTAAACCTGTCCACGTATCTATCTATCTTCCTTTCATGATTCAGTGATACCATAGTTAAAGTTAATAGTATTAAAAGCCACATGCTGGCAGCCTACCCAATATAAGGGTAGGGTTACAAGTGATAATTAATACTGTAATGTTTAGATGGTCATTCCTAATAATAGTTTATAATAGTTTATAATGCATATTCTATGATATGTTTCTGCTTAACTGTAACAAAATATCTACATAATAATGTTTATTGTTTTGTAAATTCCCTTAATATTATTTATTTTGAATGTGTGATTCCTATAGAAATAAACCAAGTTCACATTAAATGCTGCCCTATAGTAATAAACCAAGGACACATTAAATGCTGCCCACATGATATCATTGCTTTATCTAAAAGTCATTTTAAACCAGATGCCCTTCTGCATAATGGGCCATATTCAGAGATCCGTCTTGCGATCGGGCTGCAAATATACGCACCTACGGAGCAAGATGGATCATGTTACATCCACTAAAATCCCAGTCACTCCCCTTGCTTTATCCATGCGGACGTAGAATTAGACCTGCATTGACTTGCCCTAACTAACCGCACTCACTTCCGACCTTATGTGTCTTAGGTACGTATATTTGCGGCCCTATAACTGTAAGTGCACCCACTTTTCATCATCTAACTGCTAAATGTGCAGTTAAAGCGCAGTCGATCCGATCCTAAAATTACACACTGAACTTTCTGAAATGGATCTCTAAATACGGCCCAATATGACTACTCAAGGTATGATACAATTGAAATTTACATCTAATAATATAATGTATTTTGCATTTTTATTTGTACATTTTTGTATATCTAGTCGTAACATGGTTCTTTACAACTAACTTTATAGATATCGGAACAATTTGCAATCGTTCCTCACTAATTAAAATTTACATGAACCTAAATAGTTATTTAAAGTGCTAATTTGTAAAAAAAAATAAAAAAAAAAATAGGAAAACAGTATTTATCACCGTAAAAAAGCTTTTTCTTATGTGCTGGTAAATTAGTACACATAAAAATTGTCTGACCTTTATGTTTTACTGTTTTGACATTTAGGCAGCAATATAATGGACAATGGTAACTTGTTGAGAAATCTCATCAATCAATCTTCTTCTTAAATCCACTCATTTCTTCATGGATGCCTTTAGAGATAACTACTTTTCTTTACAGTTTTACACTTCTGTCAAAAGTTGTTGTTGTTATTGTTGAGGTTTTTTTTGTGATTACCTACAATTCTTACATTTATTTCTTAAGCTTAGTTCCAGAAGGCAATGATCCACCACTGAAGGGTACCAAGGTTGTCAGAGAATTTAGCTTAACCTCTAACATTGTAGATAAAGGCATTATACTGCTTGCAAGTTTGATTGACAGTGATCAATGTGTTGTGAGGAAAGCAGCCTAGGCTAAATTATTTGGTAGCTTGCGATGGTTTAACAGATAACCACACATTTTAATACTCCGGGTAGGTCCATCACAGAAAAATCTGCATGAAATGTGGAGACTTAAAATGATTAATAATCAAAATGTAATGTTATACACATGAAATAGAATGGAATAATAGAAATAATAACTTAAAGATATTAAAGATAATATATATAGCCTTGTTCTAATGAATTGTGTTTTTAGGTACCCAATAATCACAACAAATCAGCCATATACTATTTTACAAATGATGCATTACTACTATTACTAATTATCATCATCATAATCATATACTATGCATGAAAGACTCTAAAATCATTACTCAGAATAAATAACTTATTTTCTTTAATTAAAGCTTAATTGTGCTGCCATCTAAAAAAGTACTTACCCTACAATGTAAATATTGGTGCAGTATCAGTTTTCAGTATGAAGAATGACAACGTTCTATCAATCTATTTTAATGCTGCTATTACTGTAAAATTATATTTCTTGAATGAATAGAGAGTAAATGTTATTTAAAAATAATTGTTAGAACTATGATTAAATAATGTAAAATAACAAAAAATATAAAGGTGTCTCTAACAATCTGCACCAGTCCCCTAGCTAAAGATTTTGGGGGAGAAGGTATGCAAATGCTGGCTGGCATTTTCCAGACATTTGACTTTTAATCATTCCCACTTGCACAGATGAATTTTCTATGCCAGAGCCCACCTTAAGGCACGTGTAAACTCATGAAGGTCCGGAAGTCTGAATCAGTATGAAGAGACAGAGACCACCCAATACTGTATATTGGCTAAAAGAGAGTGCTTACTAATGTGCTGAACCCTTAACCAACTATGATAAATAA
>WWET01000794.1:189087-206563 GCA_011038615.1 Limnodynastes dumerilii | reverse complement strand
TTTTTTGCGTTAAAAGTACGCTGTTTTTTTACCGATAGCGTTAATTAAAAATCCGCCTCTATGAGAGATGCTGATTTTTAACACTGCCCTATGCCCCAACCCAACAGGTCATGCTGATGCTTGTAGAACTACAAGCATCAGCATGCCCATGGATGGCAGGGCATGCGGCACCTGCCATCCAGGGACCGCTGAGCAGCTGCTAGGGGAAATCTCTCTGTTCCAGACACTGGGTAATAGCCTCTCAGTAGCGCCGGGCACCTCCTGCTAGCAGCGCTACTGAGGCTATTACCCAGTGCCTGAAGTATCGTGAGAACGTGATTTCAGACACTGGGTTATAGCCTCTCAGTAGCGCCGGGAACCTCCTGCTAGCAGGAGGTGATTTGCGGCGTTAACAGAGAGATTTTTTTTTTCCTCTGGTTATTTTTTTTACCGCTGCCTGCTGTTTTAGCGCAGCGGTAAAAAAATAATTGAATAGGCAAATTTTTATCGATCAATTGCCGACGAAGGCGTCGTATTTTTACCGAAGCAAACTTTTTGAAAACTTCGCCGGCAATTGAATCGGGCCCTCTATATGTACACACATTGTCAATGAATATTATGGATGTGTAAAAATCCAATAATGTGTCGTAACCCGCTACAGTCATTTTTGCATTATCTTGTTCTCTTCAGATTATCACTTGAATTTAACAATTCTAAAGCTATGCAAAGCATATGAAGTTTAACAATAGATGTCGTGATGTTTTGTTACTGGATGTTACTGAAGTGCCCTAGAAAATACAGTAGAGGAGTAAATCTATAATGAAAGAACTAGCAAGTTCACTCTATTCCTTAGTTTAACTGCAGGAGATTGTCCTCAGACTAGTACATGTCATATGTGTTATACCGTAGCTTGCACACTGCTACAATATCCTGCTGTGAGCCACACACTTAAAAGGTTTAATAGCCTTGGAACAGTCAGACTGTGTAAAAATAGATGTAAATGGTTAAATACATATACAGTTATAGAAAATAGATAAGATACCCTGAAATAGACTTTTGTTGAAATTGTGAATTACCTCATATATATGGTTAGGCATTTCAAAAAAACAAGTGACTGAGTGGGACGTGTAATAGGAAAAACAGTATTATTGTTATATTTCACCCTTATACGGTGCTATTTTGAATTAAGCAGCTATTTCTATGCATTTTTCTGCAATAATTCACATAGGAATGCTTGAATGAGGATATTCAAACTCAAGTAATGGTTGTATTTAGTTTGTTTTATATCGCAAACAACATTGGGTCATTAAGCATGTACGTATATAAGAAATAATCCTCTAAAACAAAGAATAAATATATTTGAAGAGCAATCATAATAAAATGATAATTATAATAGTAATGCTTGCAATATTATCATTGCCTATTTTGTCTTGCTAGACAGTGCTTTGCTCACAAAGACAGTTATTATTGTGACATGCTATTTTATGGCCTAAAAATGCACCCTTATGTACTAATCTACAGTCCAAGAAACATTATTTTTATCATAGCTATGAGAAAATTGTATATGAAGTACAGAGAGCTTAATTTATTATGCATAATTATATCTGTGCATTGTTGCTATACCGCTGTTCCAAGGTACTTTTCATTTTTTTGTTTAACGTAACATTAACTATTTTTAAATTCATAGTGTCATTTTGAGATTAAATGCCTTGCTCACTTCAAGTTCTATAGTCTATATTTTAACAGTGTTTATAGAACATGCTACATTAATTGGAGGGTTCTCTTGTTTAAATGTAGGCTATGAACAATCTGAATATAGTAGGAGTTCTAATGGGTAATCTGCCTAGACTTTGTAACTGAACTCACCTGTGGTGAGAAACAGGTACTTGCAGTTCAGTTTAAAAAGAGAAAATTATTCATATTTGGGTAACTCTCTTTAAAGCAGTTGGAGGAGGTAAAATAGTAGAGCTAAGCATTTCTCATCTCAAAATAAAAAATCTTGACTGTTCGGGTTTCTCCATGTGTAATAATATAAGGCAGTTTAAGACCTGTAGCATGGAAATCAAACACCAAAGACTGTAAAGTAAAAGTTAATTTAAGATTGCAGTGTTGCAAAAAATGGTGGAGAAAGCATGTCAAAGAGTTTCAGGAATATATTCAGACACAAGCTACTATAGTTTCTGCTCATACTATCCATTACCGGCTTAGTGAAATTGGGATAATAACTTCAGAAAGGCCTCAAAGTCAGAGATAGATATGAACTGGAGGTTTTCAAATACATTTGAACAAACTAAACAAGTCATTTCTTAGAAAAATGCGACCATATACATTACCCTTATGTTTACAGAAAGCAACATTTCAGATTCCACAAATTTAACAACAACTTCCTTACAGTCAAATATAAAAGTGATGTGATGGTTATTATACTGCATATATCATAGGTAAACAGTGCAATTACATTAGAAGCACTCCAAGGTGACTTTAAGGGGCAACCCTGTTCCCCCATTTCCACCCTTTCTGTACACACTGTACTGATGCACAATGACTCCTTTCCTCACCTTACAGACACTTACCCATAACCTGGAACAAATTCACATACAGTATTTATACCACATTTTAGTGGCAAAACTCAGATCACAGTTTATTAAACTAAATAACAGCAAGGTAAATGCACTTTTTTTGTTACTCTGAATCCTCCCTGCTATGTTTGCTGCCTGAAAGTAAAAGGTCAATCTACTATGCACGGTGGCTCAGTGAGTAGTACTTGTGTCTCACAGCGCTGAGGTCATGAGTTTGATTCCCGGACTAGGCCTTATCAGTGTGGAGATTGCATGATTTCCCTGTGCCTGCGTGGTTTACCTCCGGGTGCTCTGCTTTCCTCCAACACTCCAAAAATAACCCAAACATACTGGCAGGTTAAATGGTTGCTGAATCTGTGTGCGTGCGTGTGTGTGTGTCTGTGTTTGGGAACTTAGAATGTAGCTCCAATGGGGCAGGGACTGATGTGGATGTGAAATATTCTCTGTACAGTGCTATGTAATCTGATATAAAAACCTGTCCCTAAATAAATGTAGCCAAAGCTTCACAAGTCTCCAAATGTAAAGCAGTATGGTAGAAAAAATAAAACAAGGAAAAATAAGCTCAAGGGGACATGCCAATGTTTCTTTACTCACTACATTGCGTGTCATTTGACTACACTACAGTGTACACTATGGCCTTGGTCCCCCTTTTTCTGTACACACTGTACTGATGCACAATGACTCCTTTCCTCACCTTACAGACATTTACCCACAACCTGCAACAAATTCCCATACAGCATTTATGCAACTTTTTAGTGACAAAACGAATCAGGTCACAGTCTATTAAACATAAATAACAGCAAGATAAACCTTTAACAGGTCGTTTTTAGAGGTCTGTAGATCTTCCCAGTCACTCCCCTCTCACATATAGAGTTCTGAACACTTACATGTTCAGAGCCCTACCTTAACTTCTCTGCATGAATCTGCATGGCTATAGTACCCATTTCAACTTCCAATCACAACGCGATCTACACTGGGGTATACTGGCCATTTGCCCCGTGTTTTTCAGTCGTGTGGTTCAGCAAAGATTAAAAGAATCTGTTATATGCTTTATTACAAGCTGTCACTGTGTGAGTATAAACTCAGCTGTTTTACTGGAATTTCTGTTACAATAAAATTGTGTTGCACTAGGGCTGTGTGCCGTATGTCCTTCTCTCATCCCTCCCACTTGCGTGGAGACACTACAGGAGCTGTCACTCGAAAAGAAACCGGAAGATACAGCAGATAATCTGTAGCAGAGAAACAGCTGACTGCGGACACCACGAGGAGACGAGCAACACTAAACAGTGAGGGTTAGGGTCAGGCTGCAGGGAAGGGAGAATTAGGGTCAGGCTGCGGGAGATGGTGGGTTAGGGAAAGGCTGCCAGGAAGGAAGGCTTAGAGTCAGGCTGCGGGGAAGGGAGGGTTAGGTTTAGGGTACTGACAGGGGAGGGTTAGGGTTAGAATTTGGGGAAGGATCAGGGTACTTTTTTTCCTTACCTTTTGGAGCAGGAGCTTGGTGCTTCGTGGATCGATTACTATGCCTTATTGAGGTATATGCAGTCGAAATCCCAGCCAGTTCGAAATTGGCTGGGAGAAAATGGCAATATCGAACTAGGGCCGTACTAAGCGGGGACCCACACCCATTTTAACCATATCCTACCTAACAAAAAAAAATTAGTTGACACCAGACTGTGACACTTCGGTGTTCTCTATCTAGCCCATCATTATTCCTACTATGCTATTCACATAACACTGGCACAAATCTGAACAATCAGAGTCTGTGAGAAAAAATGTAAAATAAAGGAAGACTTAATACCAACCAGTTTTTTATAGCATAACAGTGAGATTCATGTAAAGAAAAAAAAATGGCTTTGTTTGTAGTAGTAAAATATTTACATAGTTCACAATAGATTCACCCTTGTGCTACCAGACTATCTGCAGATTCCAGTGCATTTACTATCATTGGGCCGGATCCAGAACTACATCCATCTTCCATAGACGGACGTAATTCAATAAACAGTAGAATTTATTGAATTACAATAGCTACTATGCATGCGCAGTAGCTACTGTTTATTGAATTACGTCCGTCTATGGAAGACGGACGTAGTTCTGGATCTACCCCATTATATATATCTGAAATGCAACAAATCATATACATACCTATTTTATAATATAAAACAGATCATATACATACCTATTTTATAATATAAAACAACTCATATACATACCTATTTTACAATATAAAACAAATCATATATTTACCTATTTTATAATATAAAACAACTCATATACATACCTATTTTATAATATAAAACAAATCATATATTTACCTATTTTATAATATAAAACAAATCATATGCATACCTATTTTATAAAATAAAACAAAATCCCACATTTAAAATGCAAATCCCAAATAGTTTTTTGTCATGTAAGTTATCCAGGGCCGTTTTCAGAGATCCATTTTTGCGGGGAGTTCCGTGCGTATTTTTAGGATCAGATGAACTGCAGATGCGTAGTAACTAAATTCACGTTATCTACGTTGATTTTACGCACGAAAGTCCATTAGGCACAGTCCTAGTGAATCACACTTTGGAACATACGTATGGAGGGGCGTGGTTTTAATCCGTCCGGAGAAAGATATGTGAAAGTGGTTGGGGGGGGCAGGCATTTAAATGAGCATTTGAGGGTGTGTTTAGTTAGATACGCATGTACCTAAGTATTATATGCACATAAAGTCCAACTAAAAGATCAGAGTGCTCGAGGGACTCGTAAGTCTCCAGCAACCCGTCCGTGTGAGGGGAGTGTTATGGGTGTTGCCTTGCAACGTCCGTGCGTATAATTTCGAACCTTTCACTGACGGATCTCTGAATACGGTACCCAATCGTTGTTTGAAATAGACATTCAACCTCTCTTTTTCTTAAGTTGGGCACACACTTGTCCAATCCTCTTCAAATCCAACTCCCGACAAGACAGTTTACAAAATCCAACAGCAGACTAAGATCACAGATACAACTACCATTATATAAACTTGTTGTGTAGCTTTTGGTGCAATCACATACCATTGGTGCCTTTAAATCACTATTTGTGTTCCAACAAGATCAATGCATTTACAAGGCAAAAATGTGCAAAACAAACTTTACTCTTATGATTTATACACTCATTTGTCCTTGAAATTTAATTTACAAAACTGGTGAATATCTATTTTTTCATTATGCATTTCTAAAAATATATACTCTAAATGTATAATCTGCATTTTTTTCTACAACATTAAGTAATATCTTATACTTTAAAAATTGACAAACCTTCACTAGCTGAAAATGGAATTAAACAGAAATTTACAAGGCAAAGCAATTATCGCAAACTTTTGATCTCTAAAGCCTGCGTAGGGCACTGCATCCTTGTGAAATACGGCATCATAGGTTGATAAATTATAGCAAAGTCAGGAAAAATTAAAAATGATGCAAGTTGTCAATTTGCTACACTTGATAAATAGGACCCGAAGGTCCTCTAACTCACATCATTAGCTCCTTTCTCTGAAACATTTCTAAAGATAATACTCTACAGCAGTACAAAAACCCACAATTCTATTTTTTTCTAGTTCAGGGAAATTTGACCTTAAACTGACTGTGAAATTTTAAATAGCTTACTTATACTTTTGTACTTATTAGTAAGTATGAGCTATGTTATTATCCTGAACATTCAATTAACGCATGGCATGTATTTTTTTTAACTGTATGCTTTTTTTCTGTAATCATTCAATTTCATGTCTTAAGATGATTTGATCATATTATTTAAATTATAAAACTTGAGAGATAATAAACAAAATAGGTTATAGGTAGTAAGTAGCTTGTAAAAAAGAAAATTCATAACAATGCATTTAGAATCATAGCGTTATAACTTTAATTATGAACCATACATTCTCTTTTGTTTTTAATAGGGAAAGGGAATGCAAAGGAAGGGGGGGGCAGCAATCCACTCTTATTCTCATTTTTAAATCCCTCTTTTGCAGCTTGGTCTGTATAAATGTTTGGATTGGAATAGGGCCTGTTGATTTACATATGTGTAAACATACCTTTTTAAGTGGATGTGTGAAGAATCACATATCTAATGCAGGATGCAATATTCTCTATTAGGTTTCGCGTGATATGTAGATACTTTGATAAAGTTCATTCTATATTATACATAGGAAAAAATAGAAAAAAATATTGAGGAAGTGCTAAATGAGCCAAAAGATATCTCGACAGGAGAATAAGTAATAGTATAAAATTTTATTGTTATGCTAAAATATACAATCAATCATAATAAAAACAAATGCAATATTCATACATGCAATAAAATGAATAGATAACATCCAAATTGTATATATACTGTTGCAGCAGGTGGTATGAATCCTTTCATAAGGAATTTAGTGCTCCTGGATACTGAATATCAATTTTCTTGTATCAATTGAAGGTTTATTTCATGCAGTCCTGGAGAGGCTTAACGAAACCACACACTGTCCAGCAATAAAACTGTATAGAATGAAATAGTCACTCACGTGTACCTCCCAATATTATAGCTACCAAGGCTGGGAGTGAAAAAGCTGATGCCTTGTCAATGCGCTAGATGGTATCAGGAGGACGGGCGAACAGGGAAGTCAAGGAGTGAACCACAAGTGAGGTGTACACACCTATGACGCCCATTTCCAGATGAAAAATGGACCTACACGCTTAACAGTCTGTGTTGGTGCCCACTCTATACTGCTCAATTAAGAGCAGTAGATGTTATGATCATGCAGGTGAGCACATCAGTGCTGTATGATTCTGCGGCCGTATGTGAGCGCTGATGGTATGAGGCTAGCAAGCCATAATGGATAATTCAATGAGGATAGTTCAAATGCTCATACTTTGTGCACTGTATAGGAATAGGAACATATGGACACGCAGCATAAGTTCTCTGCTAGCTGGATGACAGGTGCTGTGGTGGTTGCGATGGGTTAGAGATATGTATGCACTGAATACCGGCTCATACAATGCTGCAGGGTGTATCAAACAAGGGACCTTGACGCGTTTCTTTGTCTGCTCAACAATTTCTTCAGTAGGAGTGACACCAGGTACCCACAATACCTATTTATACCCTAATTACATTAATTAAGCTACACATATGCTTAAAGAAAAACTTATTCTTATTACCTGTTGAGATTTAAACACAAACCAATTCCTTTTATTAATCTAAAACATAATTTGTCATATGGCTATAATTAAAATTTAATTTTAGAATCAAAAACACCAGAAATAGAACTTTTAGGTATAAAGAGAGTTGTATATCAGAGAAAAATCAATATATAAATAAATTACAAAAATGTGGGTATAAAATAAAAAATATAAATAAATAAATAATTAAATAATGGTAAATAGAAAATAAATAAGTAGATAATAATTACACAACCAGAAATATGCAAAAATAACCAACATAGATTCATAGATTAACAAAGTAATAAATTAATAATTTAATAATACCACTTTGATAATATATAACACCAATATGTGAATAAACATAACAGTTAAAAAAATAGATGCATATATGTGAACAGAACAAAATATAAATTAACAGAAACAAGGAAATAATTAACAATAAGAAGATTCAACCTTTCATAATTGAATTAAATTATATTTATAAGAATTAAGGACCAGATTCAGAATTAAGAACGTCTGGTAACTTACGCACGCAAAATGCGTAAGTGGAGTGATTTCTATTCAGTGCGCATGTGCAGAGCATGGAGATACGAAGCGTAATTGGAAAGATGCTTAAGTAATTTCCGCACGCAAAAAATCCGTACGCACATAAAAGATGGGACGGATTATTAATTAGTAGGCGTCAATCGGAATGCAAATAGCAAAAAATAGGCGTGGTAATGCAGAAAACGTGCGGTTATATATGCGAACGTTTAACTTCCGTCACATATACGCACGCTAATGATAAGGTTGCTTTCACAACACGGAAGTGTTCCGAAATGTATTCATTTTGCAAAACGTACTTATTTTTTATGAACGTACGGATCTATTACGAACGCACGGAAAACACTCTTAATTGTGAATCCGGTCCTAAGTTACAATTACCAATCTTCCAAATATAAAAATATATAAAAAATTAATATAATACAAAAATAATATAAATTAATAAGATTAAATCAATAATAACACCCTAAAATTAATAGAACCAAATATCATGAAATATAAATAAATAAAATATAAATGAAATTAAATAGATCCATGATTGCAGACAAAATAGTAACCAATTTTAAACCCAAATATTCTATTGTGAATCAAAATTGAAATTAAAAATCTAGATCTATACACTCGTTCATCCCCCCAGGGAATAATGATTGCAGACTGTGAATCCAATAAGCTTCTCTGGAGCACAGGCATTGATATCTGTCACCTCCCCTCTTGGTGGGTAGAATAGCCTCAATACCCAAAATTTTGAGGTTGGTGATATCTGAATCAAAACATGTCATGAAATGCATGGCGACGCTGCTCTTAGGATTCTTATTAATGATATAATGCCTGTGCTCCAGGAATCTGAGTCTCAAAGGACGTACCGTGTGGCCCACATACTGTGATCCACAGTCACATGAAAGTAAATAGATCACATATGAGCTTTGGCAAATTATAAACATATTGATGGGATACACATTGCCTGTAGATTTGAATTGTTTAGTCTTACGCACAATGTGGGTGCAAGTAACTTATAACATCCAGTAATTTTTGGCAATGACCACTTATCTGAAGGAGTCGTTTCTGAAATAGATTCACTAAACCTAACAGACTTGGTTGGATTATAGAAACTGGGAGCTAAATAGTTCCCTAAGTTTTTAGCTTTTTTAAAAGTAATTTGGGGTTTGGTAGGGAGACATGATTTTAAAATGGGATCTGACATCAATGTTTTATAGTTTCTCTTGATGATATTGGTAATCTTATGCACTGTGCAATTATACCACGATACAAATGATATATGGTTGTATTTTTACTTGGGATAACAGGTGTAGACAGATTTAGGCTGTAATAAAGAAGACCTATCCAGTTCAGAAACCCTGGAAAAGGACTCTTCCAACAGTGCTTCAGGGTATGATTTTTGTTGAAAAGCACATATTAAATTTTTTCCTTGAGGTCTGAAAGTATCTAAGTAAGAACAATTGCGTCTGAGACGGCACATTTGTCCTTTTGGTATATTGGTAAGCCAGTTTAGTTTATGGTTACTTTTAAAATCAAGATAATTGTTGCAATCAACCGGTTTCTGATATGTATATGAGGTAATCTGGCCATCTATTATCTCTACTGTGATGTCCAAAAAATGGATTAAAACAGGGTGTATATCACAAGTAAAGGTTAAATGAAATGTGTTAGCATTGAGTCCACTAACAAAGTCCCTCACCTCTTCCTCCGACCCGTCCCAAATAAAAAAAAAAACATCAATGTATCGGTGATATAGGACGAGGCCCGCTCCCCCACACATGTTCCTCCTCAAAAAGGCCCATGTATAGGTTGGTGAAGCTAGAGGCAAACCTCGTCCCCATCGCCGTACCATGTGTTTGACGATAATACATATCCTTAAATATAAAGAAATTATGTGTCAAAATAAAATCAATAGACTGTAAAATAAATGTTTTATATGATGGAGTTATGGTAGAATCTTAAGATAAAAAGAAATCAACAGCTGAGATACCCCTCTGGTAAGGGATGTTATTATATAATGCTTGTACATCACAAGTCACCAGAAGGTATGTGGGCCGCCACTGAACCTTGGCAAGAGTGCAAAGAAATTCAGTGGTATCCTTGAGATAAGAACATAAAGACATTGCATATTTCTGTAAGTGGTGATCCACATAGATAGACAGGTTTGAAGTCAAGGAACCTATCCTTGAGATGATAAGGTGGCCGGGGGGAGGTGATGGACTTATGGACCTTTGGAAGAAAATAATAGATGGCTGTTACAGGATGATTTTGGTAAATGAAATCAAATGTTCTCTTTGTGATATTCTTAGTGTCCAAGTCCGCGGACAAGAGGGATTTTAATTTTTGTTGGTACAGAGGGGTGGGATTGGACTTGGGTCTCTCATAGAATTTGGTGTTTTCAAGCTGTGAGAGAGCTTCACCTTCATAATATGTGGTGTCCATTATTACAAGCCCCCCCCCCCTTGTCCGCGGCCTTGATGACAATAGTCTCATCACTCATGAGTTCTTTAAGAGCTTTACATTCAATATTAGATAAATGATTATTGATTATCGGTCTTTTCTCCATCCTGTCACATAATTTTTTTTAAATCAGATAAAGTTTGACTATAGAAACTGTCAATAAGACCAGTCTTATGTTGTAGTGGATAGTCCAAGGATTCCATATTCAAATGGATATCGCCACTAGGCAGAAGATCCATGAGTGTCTGTATACCCATAGCGTCCTCATCTGTCAAAGTCACTGATTCATAAGAAAGGGTAGTACGCATGCGCTTCGAGTGAAAGTATCTATGTTTGCAAACGGTTCTAACATATTTAACTCTAAAAATAATTCAAAATAATTGGGCTTGGAAGATGGGGCCAACTTAAGTCCCTTATTTAAAAGGGATATTTGTTCTTTTGATATTATTTTAGAAGAAAGGTTGAATATACCTCTTATTTCTGTATTGTTTTCTGTAATTACTTCAATATTTATCTCTTTACCTCCGACTCTGACTTCCCGAGGTCGTGTTCTCTTCCTCTTTTTAATGGAGAGTGGAAGTTTAGTACATCGTATCTGTTCTGTAGTTGTATTGGATAATTCAGATCTTGTGAACTCGTTTTGTGAAAAGGAGGAGAAGGACCCGACCTATTTTGGGGGGCCAGATCCGCAGGAAGAGATATATTATACATATTAAAATTCAGTTGATAACTAATGGTCTGTTACAACTGATTAAATCATAATAAGATATGTCAGCAAGGAAGAGGAGAGTGCACGCAACTGTCACTCCCATTTCTCAGATGGAGTTGTGGACACTTAGTTGTGGACAGTTGTGTCAAGAATTCTATCTTAACCTCTCTGTACGAATCTGCAAAACTGCTGCTCTCCGCCTTTGACCCTTCATTGACATGCCTAACCATGCCTGTCTGGCGGGGTTTAGGCATACGGAAGTGAAGGACCAGCTTCTTCCGAACAAGGTTCTTTACAGAAAAAGTTATGTCACGTATGTCGGCATGCACATTTCAAGGGGACTTATGAAAGAGACTTTCACCTACTTCTAAATTATGGCCATTGGTGTAAATCCAGAACTATGGGCTTGTTACGTTAGAACTATGAACTACATACTATGCACTCCCCTAGGCACTCCCCTAAGTCGTATGTACTTTGGCCGTTTTATGCTTCCCAAACCCTACCTTTTCTGTACGTATGGGATTTATGTACGTGATGGCCAAACCCAGCCCATACTGTCCAATTTCAATGCCTCCCTTCGCCTTCAAAGCGTAATTACGTGTGTCGTATTGATGCCCCCGCCCCTTTGTTCGTATTTACGCTGATGGTACGTATGTTAGGAATTATGTAGCGTAACATCTGCCGCACGCATGTTCAGTAAATACTGATGGGTGATTCTACGTCATCGGCTACCATAAATACGCTAGCGTACTTAGCTCAGGATCTGGCCCATTGTCTTTGCACTATATGTGCTCTAATATGCATAGGTTTAGATGCTATTTTACTGCAAGCATTGTAGGATTTGTTTGTTATTCTTTTTTTTTTTATATAGAGCATACATGCATTTAAGACACTGGTGTAGTCTGTATTGCTGCTAGAATTACTCATCCATTGTACTGAAAGTTACATTGTTCATGTGTTTTTTTTCTTTAAATTTATTTCACACCTTTACTGCTTATTAAATTCTCTAAGATCGATGACAAAGAAAAATCCATAAGTATAAAAGCAAAGGAACACCTGTAAAACATAAAAAAGTTACACTCAGTAAAAGAATAATTACTAGGAACCATTTTCCAGCTGATAGATCACCTTCTAATTCTGAACGCCATATGTCTTCTGCAATTAAGATGGGTCAATACAGAGTCAGCAAAACTACCAACACATATCGTGAAACATTATGCCAATGTGTGATTTAGAGACATTTACAATTAATGACACTGTTACTTGTAGAAGTATATATTTTTTCAACTGAAACCACAGGTAAGGAAATTAAGAAAAAATGAAGTGGTTATAAAACACAGCAATTTGTATTTTTTGTAGGCATGGGTGTTTCTAAATATTGTCATTTATTATACATTAATGGATGGGGGAGTGAGAGGGAGGTATGTACTATACCTAGAATATGAAAGCATTTCTGTAATGCGCATGGGAAAGAGGTTTCTGCAGGGAGGGGGGGGAGAGGAGAGAGACTTAAGAGATAAAAAAAAAGTCTTATCATGTGATCTAGACGCACGCTTGCCATTTAACATTGCTGTCAATGTATATATAGGATCAGCATCACCGGGATACAGAATTGTACATCCTAATGACTGTGGACATAACTCTCACAGTAACCGGATCAGATAAGATTTTTTATCTCTTATTTTAAGCACGGGTTTCTAATCTTCTTTTGAACAAATAATATTGGGCTGGATCCAGACCTTGTTAAGTGCATGAACTTAGTTACACCTGGGCTAAACCATGTTGATTTCAGGGGAGTCATATTTCATCTGCTGCAAACAGTATTAGAGTTGAGAGGTGATGTTTCTTATCCCAAGTCTAAATAACAGTGTGATAGTAAAGCTGGTCAGTATCTGTGTGCAGTAAGCAATTTAAAGATATATCCCTGCATGCAAAGAATACAATTAACTTGACTCCCCCTGAATTCAACATAGTTTAGCTCAGGTGTAACTAAGTTAATGCACTTAAAAAGGTCTGGATCCAGCCCATTGTGTTGTTATACTGCACATGATTTGCACTTTTGGGCCTGCTTTTTGATTGTCATTTTTGTAGATTTGTTTTCCGACGTCATTATTTAAGAGGGACTTTTAGATAAGCATCATTCTTATATTTGGTACGTGCACCAATTCAGTGAATTTCTCTTGCCATACATTGCATACACCCATAAGACAATTGATCCCCTGATATAATTTTAGACCCTTGACAAGCTTTCCACATGTTTATGCACCTTTAAGACTGTGTACTTTCCTTGACTTTTATCCCTTTTGTACTTAGACAATCAGAATCAAGCAATCTCTCACACGAGTATATAAACCTATTGTCTAAACATACTTACTATCCCAGATGAAGTCACCAAAGTTGATGACATCTATTAGGTGCTTACTCAAAGCTATTTTTCAAGTGTATAAATAAAGTGACTATTACATTTGAATATGACTATTGGTTTGCCCCTTTTTACTTCTGCATGATTCTCCTTGAACTCCACACACATGCCATCATCACTCAGCATAGTGAGTGAGACACTAGTAGGTGGGATCAGATGGTCCCATCCAGCAAAAGTAAGGAAGAACAGCCGATCTAAATAGTACAGCGGGAAGATCCAGTGATGACCAGAACTCCAGCAAAGCGCCCAGTGGAGGAAAACATTGACAATTAATGATTTGCAAGGTAAGTGTCTAATACAGGCAGCGATTACCATTGCTGAAGCATATTACACTATATATAACTGTTATTTTCCTTATCATCTCCCTTGTCTATCTGCCTGTACTATTTCTGTACTACAGATTTTGGATGCTTTGGACTCTTTGCCCCAACAATATAGCAGCCTAGCAACAGAGATTTTGGGGCCCTGTACACTCATGTTTTTGGGGCCCCCATCTATCCTCAATAATGTCTGCAGCAGTGGTTTGCAGGGGTCCCTCTGAACCTTCGGGCCCATCATAACTGCCCTCCTTGTCCCTCCCTGTCGCTGGGCATGCCATAAAGACAACCACTCTATCAAATCAATCTGTATACATCATTAATACAATTTATCACACTGCAGACATTGACATTGCAGAACCACTATCCTTCAACAGACCACTAATTTATTTAGAACTTTCAGGACCACCTGCAACACATATAAACCCACAGTCACATAGACTATTGTTTGGTACCATAGAACACCATTTCTGACCAGAGCTGCTTCTCTGTGTGTTGTGACACTGGCTCTTTGAATTTTAGATTCAATTTTTCTATTGGTCTCTAAATCCCCAACAACCTTAAACAGGGGATATAAAAATCTGTGTAATATCTGGCGCGCGGATGATACAAGCAAGGGGACTTACACAAGCGATTTGCATAAGTCCCCTCGTGGGCTAAATTGTGAATATAGACCCACATAATGAAATACAGTTAAATAAATTTGTGATATACAAGAAAAAATGTATAAAATATGTGAATGAGTTTAAAATTGCCAACCCAATGTCAAAATTACAAACACGGTTTTGGAATGTCAGATTAAACTGCATTAATTGACAGTCATTTTTTCCATAGTTATTGCACTACACAAAAGATTAAAGGAAGAGATAATGGATTGTAAGACACCTAATTATTTTTCAAATTGAAAAGGTCAGATAATTGAAATTAAATACACATGATATTGGAAATCACAGGAAGGCAAACAAAACTTCAAAAAAATCAATGTGTCAGTGAGTTGATTTTATTGAAATTAATCAGTAGAAATATCCCTCTGAAACCTGTCTATGTGTGCTTTTGCTAACGAGTAGGACAGAACTGATCATGTATAACCAAGGATAGTTAATGATAATTTTTCTTCCCTTAATTTGTGAATGCAATGACAAATGAAAACTTTGATGACTTGGAAAACAGCCAAAGAACTTTATGGGTAGAAAAATGAAACAATGTAAATATGTGGTTTAAGCAGAATTGCCAGATTTTGGAAGTATATTAATTTTGTTATATTTCTGTTAAGTATTGAAAAATAGCATTTACCTAGAATTTCCTCAGTGACTTCTGTTTTAGCAGTAGTGCAGCTTATGTATGTTAATAAATCATTACACATGCCTCAAAATGAGGATATACATTTTTTATATCATTTAAGGTCTTATATAAACTGTTATCAATTGTCAATTGTGTGTAATGAATCTAACTGCATGTTACCTAAGCAGCTATTTTTACATTATTAAGAAAAATATTAATAATAATATAGGACCGGATCCTGACCTAATAACGTCAGGTCACTTACGTGTGAAAGGTGCATAAGCGGCCTGACTCCACTGGAAGGTGCATGTGCCTTCCAGATGTTCCGCTAGAGTTACTATAGTAACCCTAGCGTACAAACAATCGGACAGAACTTTCAGAGGAAATGGCCTGTGCTTCCTCTCTGCCCGCTAAATGAAAGAACAGTAAATGGATTCTACCTGTAAACATCTGCTCTCTGTAACAACTGGACTGGACTGTTCTTTCATAAAGGATGTCTTGTAAATGGGGAATAAAAACACATTAAAATAGTCCTGGGATTGCAAGGATGTTAATCAATACTTCTTCTTCTTCTAATGAAATGGTCTATGTTTTGAGTTACCTTTTAAAAACATTTATAAGACAGCAGTTACCCCTATAATTTGTGATCTGATGACCACACAAGAACAGATACTATACTTCGCTCATATGGCCAATGGCCATAGTACCTAGTCTGCATACTGGACCACCAATATACAATATATGGTCGGTACATGCGACCATATAAGATTTTAATGAAATACCAAACATGGCTTTGTTTTAAGTAAGCTGTGGCAAAGTTTTATCAAAATGACTTCACATCACAGGGACAATATGGAAATATTTATATTTTAGTGCACCTCTTAAAGATAGAAGGATCGCACACAAGATTGGAATTAAATACCAAGCGGCAAAACACCAGCAAGGAAGTTTTAGCAAAATTAATCTGCACCTAAAACAGGGAAAGAATGGATATAATTAAATACCAAACTAGGCTTTCTTTAAAAACCAGGGCAAGCTTTAGAAAACTGACTCTGTATCAAAATAAGGTGTGTCAGTTGGATATATTGATATTATAGTGTGTTTTGTAAAATAAATTTCACACTAGTATATGTGTAAATGATTTCCTACAATCAAAATACAGGAAAAATGTAGCTGCACAATGGAATAGTATTGTGTCCACTCAGTGTGAACTCAGTGTGTTACTGAGTAGTGAGCAGTCACACTACAAGTAAATATCCTGCTTAAAAACAATGCAGCATAAAATATAGTTCTTCTTCCTAATGTGTCCACTACTTGGACAAAAATTGCTAACCTAGTAATACACTGAATTACTGTAATTACTGCTCTTAAAAAATACAGTATGCAGTGCACCTGGCCACTTATATTTTAAAAAAGAAAGAGAGCCCTAGAGCTGTTTTTTAACAACAGCAGAGCAATATCACCTCCCCACAAGAGTGGATAGTTGTATTACTTTCTACTGCAGCTACAGCACAGAACATTCTTTCAATCCAATCTCAACATACATCTAAAATGTATCCAGAATCATGAGGGAGTGCCTATAAACCCTCAAAAACACATGAGAACTGTGCTACTGAACTGCACAATCTCAAAGGAGCTGAAAAAGAACGTCACATTTCATGCGGAAGAATCCAAAACCACAAGATCCAACATTCTGAGAAAATTGCGGTTTTTTTTGTTTTGGAATTCGAATTTGGGGGAAAAACCCAAAATTCAAATCCACCGGATTTCACTGTGAGGGACCGAGGGGGAAGGAGAATCACTGCTGGGCTGTTCGCTCCATGGGGAAAGGAGTAAGGGAGGAGACTGAACTTCACTGTACTGTGAACTGTCTGGCCGTCAATACTGATGTAAGGGGGAGGGGGCAGCCAGCACTGACCTGTAAAGTTGCTTCTGTGCTAACCTGTCTGTCATATAGAATCACAGGAAGATGCACAGCAATTGTTCTATACTCTCAGAGTTTTTTTTATTTATTTTTTATTACTTGCCTGACA
>WWET01000794.1:177955-188490 GCA_011038615.1 Limnodynastes dumerilii | reverse complement strand
GAAAGGTGTGTAACACAGGTGACTGCAATCAGAGATTAGGAAGGAAGAGCAGGAGCAGAGTATTTTGTATTGAATGGAGGGGGTCATGTTGGAGCGTATGGAGTGATGGGCAGTGAATGTTGTCATATTTATAAGCACAATCTGTATCTTACAGAGGCACAACAAAAGGATGTAGAAATATTAGATGCACTAGAAAAATACTTTAAACCTGCAAAAAATTTGATCTATGAAAGGTACATTTTTGGTTGTTGCAAACAAGATGAAGGTGAACTTATTTAGAACTTTGTTACCCGTCTAAGAGAGAAAGTAGCAACATGTGAGTACGGCATTTTAAAAGATGAACTTATAAGAGACAAATTAGTAATGGGCATAAGTAGTGAGAGCACACGCCGCTGCCTTTTACGAGAACGGGACTTAGACTTGCCAGCAGCTATTGAAATGTGTTGCACAGCAAGACTTCACTGCTTAGTGGATTAGAGCAATAGACAGTCAGCATATCGACAATATTAATTTGCCAAAAAAAACAATGGCGTAGCAAAGGTGGTATCATTAATAGACAAGAGCCCAAGTATCAGCAAGAAAGTGCACCAGCAGCCAAACATACTGTATGCAAATACTGTGGCCTAATGCATAGACGAGGGAAAGAACAGTGTCCAGCTATTGGGAAAACATGTAGATTATGTGGCATTAGAAATCACTTTGCTAAAGCAGAATTCAACAGGAAAACTGCACAGTTTAGAAGAAACAAATCCTGATGATGTAGACCTCCACAGTGCTGAGGTGATGTACTCAACAATTTGCATTGGGACTGTAAGATCAGTAGGCCAAAAGTGGTTTTCCCATCTCACCCTGCCAGTTAGACTCTGGTGCAACATGTGATGTGATGAGTCTGAGAGACAAGATGAATCTAGCACCTAGAACCCAACTGCAGCCAAGTAAAACTAAACTGAAGCTTTATTCTGGAGATCTGATGAAATGGTTAGGACGGTTCCAAACAGAATGTGATGTTCATGGACGTACACACGCACTTACGTTTGAGATTGTAAAAACACAACAAACCCCCTTGCTGTCTAGTTCTACATGTGAGCAACGGCGACTGATGCAATTCCCTATTCTAGCTGAGCTTTACAAGATGGAACATCATCTTTACATGTCATTGACAAAAGAGCAGCTAATAAATGCCTATGAGGATGTATTCAAAGGGCCTGTAAAGTCTGTCCCAGGGGAAGTACATTTTGAGCTCGACCCAAGTGCCCCACCATTCCAGTGTGCTCCACACAATGTACCCATAGCCTTAAAGCCAAAAGTAAAAACTCTACTTGATCAGCATGAAGCTGACGGCCATATTGCACCAGAGACAGAACCAACAGATTGGATAAGCAACATGGTAATTGTGGCAAAGCCTGAGAAGCTTAGAATTTGTATTGGCCCAAAATTTCTAAACCAAGCACTGCGGAGATCTCGCTACATCATGCCAACATTGGAGGGTGTCTTGTACAAGTTGGCAAAAGCATGAGTTTTCACACTGGTTAATGCCTGGGATGCTTTCCTGCAGTGCAAGCTGGATAAAAAAGCAGCTATATGACCACCTTTTGGACTCCCTGGAGCAGGAAAAGGTGGTTTAAAATTCCTTTTGGAGTCTCAGTTGCACCCGAAGTCTACCAGCATAAGCAACATGAGCTCTTGACTGGACTTAGTGGCATTGGGGTAGATCCAGAACTACGTTTGCCGTACGTTTATTCGTGTAGCATATTTTTGTGTGCGTAAATTCTTTACACTCCCCTCGGCACACCCCTTGAATGTACGTATTTTGTCAAGATACACTTTCCAAACCCTACCTTAACTTTTTCCAACGTAACCGCAGTCATACGCACACTACGTATGGGCAAGACGAATCTACGCAGCTAAGCACGTCCATACTGTACACTTTAAATACAACCCCCCGTCTACTTAACGTATTTCAGACGTATTTTGGAGTAACGTAAAATTGGCGCGCCCACACATAAGTATTTACGTGACACATACGTGAATGGCCCATACGTTCACAATTAAGCTACGCTAATGAGCGTATTTTCTATGGTGCGCATGCGCAGTGCTTACAAATAGGCGATTTTACATCTCCGCCACGCGTAAATTCACTCAGAAGCGTTGTTCTGGATCAGGCCCATTGAGCCAATAGCAGATGATATTCTTGTTGTTGGCTGTGGCGAGACAGACAAAAAAGCAGATGGTGACCATGACCATAAGTTACTAGCACTGATGGAGCGTTGCAGACAAGTAAAACTTGACTAAGTGTAGAGAATCTGCAGTTTAAGCTGAAAGAGGTCCATTTTCATGGTCATATCCTGTCCTCTAAAGGTTTGAAAGTCGACCCAGAGAAGATTAGAGCAGTCTTGTAGATGCCAAAGCCTTTAGATGTGAAATCAGTGCAGCGTTTCATTGGGTTTATGACATACCTAGCCAAATTTATGTCTCGACTTTCAGAGTTGTGCGAGCCCCTGCGCAGACTGCTGGACAAGGAGGCAATCTGGCACTGGCTTACAAAACATGATGAAGCTGTGCAAAAAATTAAACGGTTAGTCACAGAAACACCAGCGTTGTAGTATTATGATGTTACCAAGCCAGTGAGTGGCTCAAGCAAAACTGGACTGGAATGTTGCATGATGCAAGAGGGTCAACCAGTAGCATTTGCTTCTAGGGCACTGAACGCAACCGAACAGAATTATGCACAAATTGAAAAGGAATGCTTGAGCATTATGTTTGCTTGTCATCAATTTCATCATTATTTCATCATTATCTATATGGTCGGGAAATAATTACAGCAGAGACAGATAGCAAACTACTTATTGCCATTTTCGAGAAGCCTCTCCTATGTGCACCAAAACGGCTACAGAGCATGATGCTCATATTGCAACATTACAATCTTAATGTAGTCTACAAGCCAGGCACTGAGATGTACATTAGTGACACTCTAAGCAGAGCAACAGCTGCAAATGGGAAATTAGGAGCCGACAATTGTCAACATGCTGTATGCACAATGCACCAAGTGCAGGATGACATTGCATAGACCGACCAAGCGAAGTATCTGAATGTTACAGACCAGCGACTACATCAGATCATGCAGGATTCCATAAATGAGGAAACTTTGCAGACACTGAAATCCATTGTACTACTGGATGGCCAGACTTGAAAGAACAGACGCCGCTCACGGGGTTATATTTACAAAGAGCGATTTTTGCAGTGAAATTCAATTCACAGCGTATCGCTGCGATTTTCTTGCAATTTTCTTGCGATTTGCTGCATGAGTTCACTGAATTCACTAAGCTGGGATTTTTAGGCGATTTTTTCCAACTCACACGAGATGCTGTGAGTTTGCAAGGGGTAAATCGCTGTGCTTTTCTATTGAGAAGCACTCCAATTTGTCCTTGAAAAAATTGCAGCAACTTGCGTGAGTTTAGAAAAAAAAATGCAGCATCTTTGAATGCCTTAGCCATTGCTTAGCCTTGTAGTTCTATCAGAAATGTGTGTAACACAGGTGACTGCAATCAGAGATTAGAAAGGAAGAGCAGGAGCAGAGTATTTTGTATTGAATGGAGGGGGTCATGTTGGAGCGTATGGAGTGATGGGCAGTGAATGTTGTCATATTTATAAGCACAATCTGTATCTTACAGAGGCACAACAAAAGGATGTAGAAATATTAGATGCACTAGAAAAATACTTTAAACCTGCAAAAAATTTGATCTATGAAAGGTACATTTTTGGTTGTTGCAAACAAGATGAAGGTGAACTTATTTAGAACTTTGTTACCCGTCTAAGAGAGAAAGTAGCAACATGTGAGTACGGCGATTTTCCAGAGGCCTAAACTCACATGAGTTTACCTTTTGTGAATACAGTGATTTCATTCTCACTGCAAACTTACGTGAGTTTAGGCGATTTCTGCTAAATCGCCCTTTGTAAATATACCCCACAGTGAGAGACTATTGGTCATTCAGAGATTAAATCAGCGTACAGAACGGTATCTTATATAAGAGACCAAGGGTCATTATACCTAAATCTTTAAGGCCTGAAATGCTAGCGTGCATACATTTTAGCCACATTGGGGGCGATGCATGTTACAGACAAGCGAAAGATACATTGTGAAAAATGATCAAAGATTTTGTCAGCAACTGTTCAGCATGTAATGAATATGCTCATGTACAACAGAAGGAAACAATGATGTCACATGAGATACCAACACGTCCATGACAGGTTATCTGCATGGATTTATTTACATATGCAGGCAAGGACTTTCTTGTGATAGTTGACCACTACTCTGAGTTTTGGGAAATTGGGCTACTTCCAGACCTATCTTCAGAGACAACAATCAAAAGGTACAGTTTGCACGTTATCGCATGCCGGATTGGGTTATTTCAGACAACGGTCCACAATTGTGAGCAGTTTAGGTGGTTTGCCACTGAATGGGAGTTTGTACATGTCACATCATCGCCTGGTCATCCAAAGTCAAATGGTAAGGCTGAATAAGCTGTCAAGATAGTAAAGAATCTATGCAAAAAAGCTGACAGTGAGAAAACGGATATATGGAAGGCCATACTGCAATGGAGAAACACACCAACAGAGGGGATGGGAAGAAGTCGCCTAATGTCAAGGAGGCATAAGACATTCTTACCCGTTGCCAACACATTATTTCAGCCAAGTGTGATAGAAGGCGTATCAGAGAGGCTACAGCACGGGAAGCAGATTTCAAAATTGGGATATGATTCATCAGCCAAGGATCTGCCTGAACTTAATATCGGCGAGCCAGTAAGTATGATTTCCCTTCCAGGAGATCGCACAAGCCGCTGGAGACTGAATTCCTGTGTGGGGAAGGTTGCCCCTCGCTCCTATATTGTGGATGGTACTCTTTACAGGCGCAATCGTGTGGACTTGCGAGTTGCAGAGCAGTCAGAGATGAGCACTATGGCGGACGTTCTGGCCCTGGTCTGTCAGTGGAACCAAGCAGTCCAGTGTCACCACTGTCTAATCAGGAAGGCAAAAGACCACATGTCATTATACGAGAGAGCTGTCATGAAAAAAACATGGAATATTCAGCTATGGCAGACAGTATTCCACATGCACCACTGGGAAATTCCTCAGTACAACTCAACAACTATGAGAGCTACCCCAGCCAAACAGGGCACTACTTATTCCCGGAGCGGGCGCCCATTACGTCCCCCTGACAGACTAAATTTATAGATGTTTAGTAGACTTTTAGTTGCGTTACAATACACATAAAAAAGGGAGATGTTACAGATGTTATTCTTAGAGCTAGCCCCACCCAGTGGTGCAATGTTATTGGTTGATATTGCCAGCCTTTACATTTGACTTGAATGTGTCCCAGTGTTTCCTGTTCCTTGTTGAGGAGTTGCTGCTTTATTCAACATGACTACTGTTATATTGCAGTGTGTGTCTGAGTCCTTATTACATGCATCAGAAACAGGAGCTGCTTTGGAGCTTGTACAGCAGCTCTGTCTTTTGCTTTATATTTAACATCAAGAGTGGTGCGGATGTTACAATTTGATCTCCTGTACCTGGTGTGGTACTCACACCCCACACCAAATGCCACAAATACATTTGCTCTTGAGTTTTCCACTTAATATGCAATTACAGCCACTTGATTTACTTAATTAATTGTATAATACTTATATGACCATATTCTTTGAACCCAACCCAGCGATTGCTATAGTAAATAAAATAGAAGTTTGAGAGCAAAGCAGTTTGTATCTGATGGAAAGGTTCATGTTGGAGGGACTGACAATGCTACATATAGCAACTTGGATCAAATACTGTAGTTGACAAAATCTAGGTAAACTTGGCTAGTTACTGTAGAAAGCATAAAGTTGTATCCTTGATTATTTTGCTTTTGCTAGCTATGCAGTTTTCATGCACAGTAAAACTTCCATAAACTACAGTGCAAAGTGTCTGCTCTGATGAATAAAAAAAACTGCTGATTGAAAGTGTGGGGTGTGTTTACTGCTGAGAAAGGCTCTTTTTTTTTATGAAGGAGCGGAAGCAAATGTTCTTGCCACAGAAAGGTAAGCGCCAATTTCCCCAACTCCAACCCTTATGCTAATCCTCACCCTAACTCACTCCTTCCATTACCCTAACCATAACCCTTCCTACCTTGCAACCTGACCCTAACATTCCCCTTATCCGATCCATCCCATCCCTGAGACTAATACTAATTCTCCCCTTCTAGGCTCCATCTCCTCCCCACAGCTTAACCCTAAGTCTCCCCTTCTAGGCTCCATATCCTCCCTGCAGCCTAACCCTAAGTCTCCCATTCATCCCCTCCATGCAGTCTAACCCTAAGTCTCCCCTTCTACAATTCATCCTCTACCCTGCACTAACCTGCGCTAGTCGGAAACTGCTGGGTCCTGCGTTGGGTCTGCGGCGTAAATTTTTTGCCAACAATTGGCTGTGACATTTAAGAAATGCCATTTTCACATTTGCACATGCAAGCTGTAAAGGTGTATATGCTTATGCATTTGTTGTAAAAAAAAATACTACATGGACATATTCTCTTAGCATTACAAATGACAGACCAGGAGTGTACGTATCTCATTATCTTTGTGTGCAGCTTTAGCATGAACTTGATTAAACATTTTATTCTGTTAGCAATTCCAAGCAGCTGTCTAGGTTTCAGATTCATTTTCAAAGTCCTGTTTTTCCCTCCCAGATCTTAGTTTTGTACACAGGCAGCTTATCACAGAAAGCTAATGTATATATTTTTTTCTAGTGTTAGTTTTCTGCATGACAAATGCTCTTTACAAAGACAGGCATAGAAATGAATTTGTTACTCATACTCATTAGAGTCCCCCCTTTGGATCGTAAGGGAGAAAGGTGCCCTTAAAGTTTTCCATCATAATGACATGTGAACAGACAATGCCAATGTTCTATTGCTGTTTCCATTAAATTAGCTTGCTCACTTTGCCCTTCTTCCTTCTTTTGTGTTCAGCAAAGGTATAAAATAGATTGCAAATATAGAGAGGCAAATAAAATAAAATTACTATTTTATTTATAACTATTTTCTTGATCTGCCACTAAAATATATTGGTTATGTTTTAAAATAAGATACATTTAAACAAAAAAAAAATATTAGGTAAAAGAATAACATACTTCTCATTTTCAATCTGGGGATCTTTGATAAGTAAGTGCTCTGACAGTTTTTCCAAAATATAACAGTAGACATGTCAGCAGGTTTCTCAACAATTTGCATTGCTAGTTTAAGCAGTCTGTGATATCACTACAAAGGTACGTATAACATCTGATGGTTCCTGTTGTTCTACAAATTGCTAGAATAGTTTGGATATAGCAGTAATGAGCAGAAGCTTTCAAGCAGAACGTAGGAGTAAGAATGAGTGATATTTCATACAAAATATTCATGTGTAGTGCACATGAATATGAGAAACATAAGGGAACAGTGAGATGGGTTTTTAACAAAAAGATGTTTTGCATTAAGTGCACATCATAACAACATAGCAAAAGCAGTTGTTCTGTAAGCTAACCCAATAGCCGTGGAACTTAAACATGAACCTAGAAACATTAATTAGGCAAAACTAGAACTGTCATCTGGTACTTGTTTCAGATTGTAGAAGCCTTTAGGAAAGAAATATGTTTGATGCCTCAATCAATGCTTTGTATGGGTTTCTTATTTATTTAAATATTGGCCAACTCTACTGATCGGATCCAGACTTAAGTAACTTACCTACGCTAGGTGTATAAGTCGCCTGCACAAGCACAGTACAAGGAATTTGGCATTGGAATGTAGCTGACTAACACTGTGTTCTGTGTGGAATTCACGATCTGCATGCAGGGTGGGCCCACTTACCATGCAAGATACTCATGCAGGGCTGCCATCATGGGGGTGACAGCCGGGACTACTGGCCCAGGCCTGGACCCGATGGGGGCCCGCCGATACTTACCTAGCTCTGTATCGGCGATGTCCTACCGCTGATACATGCTGCTCAGCACTATTCAGTAGCCAGCCAATGCACAAGGAACTTCTTCCCTGCGCACCAACCTACTGTTAAAGTGTGTCATCAATGACGTCAGCTAAGGGGCTGGGCCCCATGGCTGGGTCCCAGGCCCCACATTTAATGACGCCAGCCCTGTACTCATGGGGAGTGAGCAAAGCCATGCTAATTGCACAGTAAAGGCTTGGCTAAGCATTTCCGATCAACCTATTATAACTTAATGGAATAGTAGTGTGTAGGACACAGAACTCTCTTCTGCATACAGGAATGTCTGGAGAAGTGGTCACATTCCTGCATGAAGAATTAAGGTTAGCAAACTCTGTATTACTAGCTGCCACCGCATCGGCTGCGACAATACAGAATTTGCTTGAAGTTTCGGATCTGATCTATAGACATATTTGTTGTCCATAAACAAACAGTATTGCAACTAAAGCTTTCTTGACAAAATTCAAATGCACCTTAAATAAGTGTGAATTGAAAGATGATTACTATTTGCTTTTGTTTATTTTTTCATTTTTTTTATATTTTTTTAAAGCAACGATCAACGTTAGAGCTAAACTAAAAACCTTATTGAGATGGTTTATTACATGAAGTTCACAATAGAGGACACAAGTGTAAAATATGGTCCCCAGACACCTTTTAAGAAACGTTTTCATTCTTGCACATCTTAAAGTGTCAGATTAATTAACTGTACCGTCTCAGGTTCTAAATTTTTTGCTCCTTATTAATAATGTAACTTCCTTTCTAACTTCTTAAATTTCCCCTCAATAATCAATTAAAGCTTTCCTTCAGGACACATCATTAGAAAGTTATAGCATCTAATTTGTTCTTAGATGCACCAACTGGGACAGACCTTTTAAGACTTAAATCTAAATTTAACCAAATAAATAACTAAAGTCAATATAAAATACAGTATGTTTTAACTTGATTATATAGAACAATTAAACTTTATAAACGTTAAAAAAAATAAAATAATAATAATTATCATCATCATCATGTTAAATAAAAACAATAAGTCAATTTACATTTCAAGTCATAAACATTTCATATAAGTTTATTATGGCTAAGCATCAGGAATTTTGCATAGTAAGATTTTTGAACATGTTAATTATTCTGCTTGTAACATTTCCATATGGTACTCTATTTCTGTACTTGTATATAGTATCTAACTTTAATTTAAGGTTGCTAATCATTTGGTGTAGGAATAACTTGCACTACACACAGAACTTAAAATTTGCTTAATGAATCAAAAGTAATAAAACATTGCTTGAATGAAAAATTTAAACAATTTAAAAAAAGATTCCCTGGAAAAAGTGGAGAAAATTCTAAAGCTGATGTTATAAGTAATTACAATGTGGCCACTAATTCAAGTCACTTAAATTAAATGAAGCTTGAGCCATCTGCACTGTAATCAAAGGGTTGCACTCATGAAAATCTTCATGCTTATTTTATGTTATGTGATTCCAAGGGCACAATCTAAAGTGAATGAATGCGTACATTAATTGTGCCATATAAAAAAATCTATATATTAAATAATTTTGTTTCCTCATAATAACTTTATAACTATTCCTAAAAGAGCTACAATAAAAGGAATTGAGGACTCCCTTTGGGAAGACCAGTAACTAGAGCATGCATTAAATATGTAGGAGCACATTAGGAATGATTAAAGATTAATTCAGTGTCACTGATCTTATACTGGATCACTGCAGGTCATAAAAGTGTCCTAACAATTGTGTTTATTATTATTTTCATTTCATTTGTGTCTTTATAATTAGCAATTGGTAGAAAACATAGGACACTTGAATTCATTTTCATAATAAAATGTTAAACATTTGACTTTTACAGGATCAGATGTTTAATTTACATACAGAATTCCTCTTGAAGCCCCACATAACATTTGGAAAACCTCCAAATCCTTCAATTAATTAGCTTATTTCAGGAGGAGATTAATTCAGCCAGGTTCATTTATTTACCCAGGGATTTCACAGAAATAAAAATTTGTTAAAAGTGCAATTTAGGCAACTCCCAGAATAAACAGGTTTTACATTTATTTGTATAATCAAAATTCTGATAATTAACGTCATTTATATTTAAAATAAAAAGGTACTTAAGCCTAATAAAGTATATATGCAGAAGGATATGAAATATCATTGAAATATAATTTTCTTTATGTTTTGAGTTAAATAAACAAAAAACAACATTACCAATTTATTTAAACGGATCTGTTTAATTTCCTTAAAGCACCTTATCATATAAAGTAAATGTGCAATAATAATAATTGGAAAACTCTCTTTTTATGTCTACCTGCAACACAGCAGTTTTCTTTAGTAATAAATAAATCAATATTTTATGGTATGCAGGAATTAAACATCAATGTAGTAGCACTAGTACATTGATGCAAAATTCCTGCATATTATCTACATATCCATTGCTTTGTATCTTGGTAACTGCAGTACACTGTTCATACAAGCACAAGCATATGCTCCGCACTCTGGAGCTGATTCACAGAACCACACAACTCTG
>WWET01000794.1:129325-145456 GCA_011038615.1 Limnodynastes dumerilii | reverse complement strand
ATTCTTTATGCCGCCGCGCCGTACGGCAGGTAAACAGTGCGCATGCGCCGTGCGTGTACGGCGCATGCACGACTATTTTACTGCATCGTCGGCGCTTCACATACGAGTGAAGCGCCGGTGATACAGGGGAAACACTCACCGGACATCGTGAGTCTTCACGATGAAGGTGAGTGTTTATAAATCTGGGGAGTGAAATGTCCAGGCTCGCTGCGATGATAAGCGAGCCTGGATCACTATCACTCCCCAGATTTATGCGGTGTACGTAAATAGAGCCCATAGACTTTTATACACCATACCAATCACTGTTACAGTTGAGAGTTTTTCTAAATGGTTTAAAAGAAATGGGAGTATAAATGGAAAGTGTTGAGATGAACAACAATTTAGTCTTGCAACATAATGTGGTGAATGGAATATTGTCAGTAGCTAACTATTAGCCACCAATATTGTGGCAAAAAACAGTAGTATGTTGGTCTCAATTTAATAACATGAGTATTATATATTGAGTTAGATGATGCTTGAAGTGGTTGCTAAGTGTTTTAAAGCTTAAGTGGTTAATGGCTTGATTGAAGCTGTCTCAAATTTGTAAGGGACAATGCTGCAAAGTGCAAACAGGGAGGTGCAATAAAAAAAATGTGTTTTGGTAGAGCTTGATTCATAAACTGTCTTTCAACATATATTTGGTTTTCCAAATTTGGAGTCCAAAACCCTTGAACTGCATTCATCAGCTCTGAAGTGATTAAATTAGTGTGGGCAAGCGCTAAACAGACCCAATGGCAGTAGAGATCTGCAAATGAATTTAATATTGACAGTAAGGGTCTGTAGGAGATTAATACAGACCTCCAGGATGGCAACAGCCTTCCAAAAAATCATGTTAAAACATTTGTCAAGATTAAGGAAAGAACAAAAACATCCCATATGAACAAGAACATAAATGCAAATGAATGGCAATTTTAGTGCAAAGAAGTTTAATCTTGCTATGTATGTACCTTAATACTTAGTGCAGAAGGATAACCTTTTCCAATAGATAAGTTTATTGTGAGCAATCCTCAGCTAATCAGCTAGAAAAAATGTACAATTTAGCAAATGGTTACCTAGGCAAGCAAAATAAAATAATATGGGATACATATTTTCCCCTGTATTATAGTCTAGGAAATGGAATATGTGCTATTTAATGTATGTATTAAAAAAACTTAACAAAACCTGCTACTATGCATCAATAAGCTTATAAGCCCTGGAGTGGAAAGCCTACCATTATGACATGGAAATTAAAAACTGATTTTGCTATTATATGTAAGGTACAGAGAAGTTCCCCTTTTAACCCCCATTTCCAAACCTGAAAGTGATAACAAGCTAATATATGAGAATTTATAGCATACCTGGGGGGTAATGAAGTTTGGCTTTGAGAGACAAGACTTAAGATGGGTACATATGTATCCAATTTGCATCCAATTGACTTCCAACTAACTTGTTAGACCGAAACTGGATAATTGTGTACACTCATTATGCACACTCATTGGCATGGATTCATCTGTCTGTCTGCACATTCGACTGCCCTGCACCTGTGGAACCGGGAGTTCCACAATATTTAAATGAGAAAAGGGGCGTTTTTCTCATTTAAATACTCCGTGCAGGGCTGTCCGGTGGCTGCTTAACAAGCCGTACGCTTACCCCCTTTTCCCAGTGTCTGATTTCTCGACAGGGGAGAAGGGGTTAATTTTTTTATTACTTTTTAAAAAAAATACTGGACAGCTTGTCTTTTTTTTTTTTAAGGCCGTTTATGCTACGGCCAATTCAGAGGTGCGTGTTTCTAAATAAACACGCACCTTTAAATACTACATTTTAGCGCATCCGCTAAAACTGTGAAACTGGTCCATTACATCTAATCCTTATTGCCTGGTTAGGCCAAATGATTTTTAAACTTGTTCAAAAATAGGTGATCTGACAGCCAATCATCTGTTGAATTTAAGTGTGTATGCTCCCCTAATTGCTTTGTACAATTGTATTCCTGATTCTGATGTCATGCAGCAGCTGTGAGTGACAGGCGGCCTGGCAAAGTTAGTAATTGTGTGTACGGTGACATGATCCTTTCAGCAGCTTGCTTCAGCAGGTCTAGGTCGGAGACCTGGGGCCAGATTTACTAAACTACAGGATTGGAGAAGTGGAGATGTTGCCCATAGCAACCGATCAGATTCTAGCTGACATTCTCTAGTATGTAATAGGAAAATGAGCTAGAATCTGATTGGTTGCTGTGGGCAATATCTCCACTTTTCCAAACCAACCCACAGCTTAGTAAATCTGGCCCCTGCTGTTAAATTGGACAAGTGTGTATCATGGATTGGGTGTTGTATCTGTGAACTTGCTGTAGGACTTTGCGAACAGTCTGGAGTTAGATCTGAAGAGGATTGAACAAGTGTGTACCAGCTTTAGTATCATAGATGCAATGCTCAATGGTTAATAAGGGACTGAGGTTGCTTATAGCACCTGAGCTGCACAGACCTCAAACTGTCATTTCCACACACACCCATGAGAGTATATTGTATCACCATGTAGTTCTGTTTGTCATTTAGAATGTACTGGGCAATTGCATTATTGTAAAATTAAAGATTGTTGTCTGTTAAAATAAAGTCTCCTATCCAAGAAACAGCAATCAAGTTGGAATGTAACAATCAGAGAATGTGCTGAGCTTTTATTTTGTGACCTGTGCAGGTCTGTCACAACCTTCACAGAAACTACCACAGGCATTTGTCAAGTCACAAGCTGCTTATTCAATGCTTTCATTTTGATAATATTGTCCTCTACCAGTCAAAGTCTATGCCTATATGTTTGAAATTGAAATGAACATTTTTAATAAACTGAACCAAAACACTTGATTATAGACAGCAGTTTGATGAGCCTTTTGTGTAAGTTATATACCTTTTTGTCATTTTATTTTGTTAGAGAAAAAAAAATGAAGTAGAGACTTTCATAATCCAATGTATTCCTTTAACTAAATACCATCTGAAGGAAACTGACTGCAGTCTCATATCGCAGTACAACTAGCCACAGTGGAGTTAGTTGACCTTAGTATTGTCCTACATATGCAATTACTGTTTAGTGTCATTTTCAGTAACATGAAGCTCTCCAAGGAGGATTAACAAAGAGCAAGTGACATTGGTCTTTTGCATTCTATAAAGAAAGGATGACTGAACAGACATAAGAAACACAGTGCTGTGACTTTAGGTTTCTTCCAAGTGACTTTCAGTTGCACTGTATAAAAGATGAACAAAAGACATATTGTAGATTGGATTTTCAGTACATTGGTACATAATAACTTCATTATGGATATGTGAAATAGTGTTTGTTGACATCTCTTTACTGAATAGTGTTTGTTTTTTATTGTGACTGTTTTTTTTTTTAGTCCATGAATCCAGCATCATAAACATGAGGCTTTTCACTGGATGCGTATTACAGTTTATAAAGAATGTTTTAACATTCAAATGAGCTAAAGGGTCTATTTTTAAGCTGTGGATTTGTATGTGCAGTTGCTGTGCCATGCCTTGTGTCTCTTTGTTGCATAGAACTGTTCATAGACTGAGCATTTTTATGAACCAACACAGAATGGAAATGCAAAAATGAAGTGAGGCATATCTTTTAATGTGAAAAAATCCCCATAGACTAGGATATGACAGAATCACATTTGAATGTGCAGTACAGTTAGATAATGTATAATCTAGTGGATGAGTTGAGTCCTTACTTATGTACTTGTACACATTTTAATGCATAGCTAAAGAAGTATCACATGAGCTACAGAGATTCTGTGGGGGCCAATAGGCAGTTTAGATTTTTTTGTCAGCAGATAAATTGCATTTGCCATTTTCTGATTACGATCAAAATAATTAATATGATGGGCTGTTGATTTCTGTCCGAACTGCCCCTATTCTTTTCTGTGAGACCAGCAATATATTTAGCAGGGTTGCCTACTTTCTATTTCTTCCCCCTGGGAGAGCTCGATAGGAAGAAATATGTCAGTACAGGGCAGGGCTTAATGACATCATTTATACATATTGTGTCCTGAAGCCTTGCCCCCAGCCAATCATCACTGCTATCTATTCACAGTGTTCCTGGGGGTGGGTGGGGCATGATGATGAAACAGCATACAGAGAAGAGCTTCATTATTCTTAACTTTGCAATCCATATTGGAGGATGGGAATTGATCTATATAGATATATATATAGGAAACAGCTGTTTTCTTCGTATTGTCTCTTATTCTTTCTTTGCCTGTAGTAAGGCCACAGCACTGGAGAAATTAGACGTTAGGCATCCTTTAGAGAGCAACTCTAAAGGATCTTACATCGCATAAGAACTTTTCAGAGACAGCAGTAATCAGGGATGATGGCATTTATACTAGAGACCCCTTTGTGTTTATACTTCAGGGACTGTTTTACTTGGTGCAATTTATACACAAATTTTCATGTTTTATAAACAAGCACACAATGGAACTAATGGAACAAATGGTCTTTAGTTTTGAATTTATATCAGATTAGCAGAATCTCCAGACTAAAACTAGCTAATGTACAGCATTTCTTCATTGCAATAAAGTATGAGCAATACAAGATCTATACCACTGTGTAAGTTTGAATTCAACATGAAATAAATACATGTTGTACTTTTTAGTATTCACTGCATGTCATAGTGTTACTTGGATGTCAGTATCAATCTATATCCACAATCGACAGAAAAGTTGACTATGTCAATTAACACTATGTTAGCTAAAGGTTGTAATACAAAGAGTTTTACATTCTGTATCAAATATAAAAAAAAATTGAACTCATTTTTTTTTTAACTGGGCACATAGCTACTTTACACACAATGGGGCTGATCTACATGCATTGTGCATGCTACAGACACATAAGTAAAGTGGGGTGGGCTACATTACCAAATACATTGCACATGAGTGTTGTAGTACAGTGCTGGGGGAGTGGGTATGTCGCTTTCTTGCCTCAACTCTTCTGACAACCCCTGCAGACCAGGTTTGAGCAGTTTGGACATTAGATCCAGAACTCTGAAGCCACTGTGCTCAGAGCCCTAAGTGCAGTGGCAGCAGAGATCCAAAGCCGGATGCTAATTAAACCTCAGTCCCCTGCGTTTAGGGGACGCCACTTCACTCACTTGAAAAAAGTTACAAATGGATCAAGGATGACTGAAGACATACAAGGGAACTGAAGGGATTGCTGAAGACATACAAAGGGGAAACATTTAAGATGATTGGACCTTTGACACATGCAAGGGTCACCATGAGTTATCACACTGTGTGACGCCAATCCTTGGGATGCCATTGCATACAAGACTCCTGTGACATTTTGCTTTTAAGGGAATCATCCCCTCTGAGGGGACTGCATTAAAAAAATTATTATGGGCCAGAACCAGACCTCCTCACATGTTTTGTATACACAGAGCTCCGCACTCCCCTCTCACGTGTAAAGTTCCATGGACATTAGGATATCATTTGTCTCCTGTGGATCGACTTGCATGTTGTATGAAAATCTCAAACCCAGTCCATACTGTAAAATTTTAATGGTCCTCCACATACTTCAGCCAAGCAAAAGGTATGGCTTGTCCTATTGCATGGATCTGCCTGCATATGGAATAGTGTTCCGCATGCAAGGAGATCTGCTACATAACATCTGCCCGGTGCATACGCAGTTATAATGTTTAATCTGAGTTGCGCAAATGGCATGTTACTATGGACAATATTCGCAGTTAAGAGTGAGTAAGCTAACTCACTCATCCTGCCCCCGAACCCGCCTCCCGTTTTTAGGTACCTAATGGCACTTAAGAGTGCCATAGGGATATCTAATCTTACCGTGCGTAGTTTCCTTCTTGAGAAGGAAACTATGCACAGAGAATGGCTCTCCCCGCCCTCCCAGTGCCCTCCTCAGCTAATCTAGATCCCTCCCCGGGGCTGCCTTGGCACGCCTTCTCCTGTCTAAGCTTCTACATACCTAAATGGTACATAGATTGAAAAAATAAGCTAGTATGCATGCGTAGCAGCTCATTTCTTATATCCACACACTTATGAATTCTAAGCTTCTTAAGTGTGAATCTGGTCTTATGTTTGGATCTGGCCCTATATGTGTTACTGTCACATAAACATTCACTCCTTTTCTTGATATTTATAAAAAATAAATAAAAAATCAGCAAAAATGTGTGCCTATAAATACCATTTATATCCTGCTCACTCATAGGGCCTGATCCAGAGCTACGGCCGCCGTCGCTAGTTCCTAACGTTTAGCGCCTGTGGTTGGCTCTGGATCAGGGGCACTTGGCTGGGGCCCCGCCCCTTACAGTATATTGACTGCGTCCCTACGCCCCTCAGAACGCAAGCTGCTGCCGCTCGAGTTGCTCTGTGATCTGATTGGACCGTGACCGTGCGCTGTTCAGTTCTGAGCATGTGCAGTAGAATAGGGTTTTAGCGCTCGCTCCATTGCTGTTTGCGGTACAAGGACTGTTGGTCGAGTCGTTGTGTAACCTATGTGTTTGTTTTTTGCAGCCGGTCACGCTGCTGCCCCACACAGGGGGATTGCCAGGGGGAGTCAGCGATGTAATGCTGAGCGTTAGTACGCTCAGCGCTACATCGTACCTCTGGATCAGGCCCTTACTGTGACTAAAATTGTACTATAGTGTATTATGTAAATGAAACTGCATATAAACTATGACAAATTAACTAAGATAGCTGTTGATACTATACTTGTACACGTTTATTTATTGCTATATTTTCAATGCTGTTTTCTTTCTATATACAAAACTGAAAACAAACTACATACATTTTATTTCAACCTAATTACCCAAAGCAATGTGATTACTGTGCTTTTATCATGAAATACAAAAGTTCAAAATGATCCAATGTTCTGGGCCACCTTTTTTTTTTATACATATTTTCTAACACAATAACAAGTGTCCTGGTGCGTGTGTTACATGAATACAGTGCTTGAGATCAAAAGGAAAAGTAGCTTGAGCAAAGGAACTTAAATGTATTAAGGCACAAAATAAGTTGAAAAGAAGTTTTGGAACAATAAGATGTTCTGTTTTACATTCTTATAAGTTGAGATGTATAGACTGCACAGCAGGTTCCTCTAGCTGCAAGACTCAAACATAAGACACCTTCTGCACTTGAAGCACAACAAGCATCTTTGTGAGGGAAGTAGATGAGACCATTGTGTTCATGTGTTCTTTGTATGCATCTTCAGGGTGAATTTTATTATCAATTGTTCACTACCAGAGGAACTGAATATTTACTGCAGAACAATACATATATTGTTTGATTCGTGTGAAACAGCCTGGCTGATCAAATGCAGAAACTTTATTGCAAGAAGATTAATCCCTTAGGACAATCTGGACTAACTTCTGGTTTTCCAAGTGTTGTAAACAGGACCGCCATCAGAGGGGACAGTCGGGACTACTGTCACGTGCCCCAAAGCTGGTGGGGCCCGCAGATACTTACCATGGCTCTACAGAAGCAGGTATCCATGGCTAATACTTGCTGCTTAGAGCTCTTCACTAGCGGACCAATGTGCAGGAAAATAGCTGCTCCCCCAATCAAGAAGTGTTGTGTGGCCAGTCAATAATGACAGATAGCATAGCCACAGCAACTGATTCAAAAGAAAACAGAAAAAGCAATGTAAACATATTGAGTATAATAATAAACAGAAGAATAAAAGAATCATAATGCAACCTCTCAAAGCAATGTCTGCAAATGCTAGGAGCTTAGGAAATAAAATCCCTGAACTAATAGCAATAATGTCAAGGGATAATCTTGATATTGTGGGAATCACGGAATCATGGTGCAATGAAAATCATGACTGGGACCTAGCTATACCAGGTTATAATTTATTTAGGAAAAATTGGAGGAGATGTTGTAATGTATGTTAAGGAAGAGTTAAATTCAATAATATAGAGTATTGGAGAAAAAACTGAGGCATTTTGGGTAACCATAGAAACCCAGAGGGTTATTCTTTGTAATGGAGTGATATATAGGCCACCAAGAGGAGGAAATGGACATTGCTAAAATGGCATTAAAAGTGGAGGTAATAATCATGGGATTTTTTTACCTACCTGGTGTAAACTGGGGTGAGTCTTCTGCAAGCTCCAATAGAAGCGGGGACATTTTAAATTCATTACAGGGAGCAACTGGTGAGAAAGGCCACTCGCAAATTTGATTACTTACAAATGGTGACAGAATTTCAGAAGTAAGTGTGGATGAGAACCTAGGATCCAGTGATCATCAAGCAGTATGGTTTAGTATAATGACTGAGAGAGACACGTACCACACAAAGACAAGGGTGCTAGACTTTAGGAAGGTGGATTTAGCGGAAATAGGGAATCGTGTAAGTGATTCTTTGGTAGATTGGAGGCACAATAAACGAGTACAGGAGCACTGGGGAAATAAAAAAAAAGCATTGTTAACAACAACAGTATAACAGTATCTTATACTTTGTATAAGAAAGGTTAGGAAAAACCCCAGAAAAAGAAAACTCTGGATCTGATGTGCAATACTTTCGCTTTGATTATCTCATTGCAATGGCACCTGTCAATGGGTTGGATAAATTAGGCAGCAGGTGAACAGTCATTTCCTAAATTTGATGTGTTGGATGCAGTAAAAATGTACAAGTTTAAGGATCCAAGTGATTTTGACAAGGGCAAAATTGTTATTGCTAGATGAATGGGTTATAGCTTTTCCAAAATGGCAGGACTTGTGGAGTGTTAACTCTATGCAGTGGTTAATACCTACCAAGAGTGGTCCAAGGAAGGACAACCAGTGAACAAGGAAAAGAGTCAGGGGTGTTCAAGGTTTACTGATTCATATGGGAAGCTAGGGTTAACTGGTCTAGTCCAATCCCACAAGCTACTGAAGCACAAATTGCTATGTTCTGCTGGTAAACATTGGACCCTGGCATTCATGTGAATGTTGTGTGATAATATGTAAAGCTAAGCATTTTAAAGACCAATTACACTACTGCATGGCAACAGTATTCTCTGGTGACAATGGTCTCTTTAAGCAGGATAATGCTCCCTGCCACACTATAGAAATTGTTCAGGAATGGTTTGAGGAACATGACAAACAGCTCAAGGTGTTGACTTGGCCTCCAATGTTACCAGATTTCAGTCCAATCAAGTATCTGTGGGACGTGCTGGAAAATCAAGACCGAGCCACTGAGACTCCACCATGCAACTTCCAGAACTTAAAGATCTTCTGCTTCTTGGTGCCAGATACCACAGAACACCCTGAAAGGTCCCGTGGAATCTATGCTTTGGTGGGTCATAGAAATACTATTTGCACAATGAGGGACCTAATCAATATTTGGAAGGTGGTTTTAGCATTTTGGGTGATTGATGTTAATGAAGAATGGTAGTGCATTATGGGATTTATGATTTCAAAACACCCGGAAATCCTTAGGTTTACAAGAACTACCTTATGGTCATAACCCATAAATTATACTTTTTAGAATAAGGAACATTCCATGCCACATGTTAGACAAGTATCAAGTTGATCATTTGATTATTTATTTAAAGCTATATATATAAAAAAATCCATCACAATGTATAAACCATGTATAGTGCAATGGGTTTTAAACAGTTAACCATTATACTAAATACGTTTTTAGGTATACTTTATTATGAATAATGGTATATAAGGGCATGTTTGTGGCCCTAGAACTATCTATATGTACACTTCTGTTCTGCATTACTTTTTTTAATACCCATAGTAGAGTCAGAGTAAAGCAGGACAACCATACACATTCCATAGTCAAGTCATATTGATTATGACTTCTGAATGGTGCGGCAACTCACAAACATACTGAATTTGCCAACGCAATGGTAATGACAGCAGAATTAATGGTTGGTTGGTGAAACTATGAGAGGTTGTCTTCTATTAAGTGGTGGCAGACCATTAAAATGTTCATTAAAAGAGTTTGATGTCCTTTTAAATAGCAGCTCATCAAGGAAAGTTTGTCCAGGCAACATTGCATCATGCAATTATGAAATTATTAAATGATGTAAAAATTGTCAATGGCTATGTTTATTCTATTCTGAGGAATTCATCATCAGTGGGTCGACCCCATGAGCAGTTATCTCTTGAAGCAAAGTAATTTAGCTCATGATTTCATTACTAGACGATTATGTTCTATATAGAGGCATTAAAATCTGTTTTACTTGCATTGTAACATGTAATTGAAAATCACCCTGGCAACATTATGTTATTGTCGTCTCTTAAAAAAAAGAACATAGCAGAAAGCTATTTGTTTTCTTTTAATTATGATTTTAATCAAATCTTGTGTTACATATATTTTGTACTTCCAGTTTGTAACCAAAGTACAGTATAATCAGTATAATAGGACAATATTTCTTTGCTTACATAAATTACTTTGTATTTACTAAAAATATATGCATTTTGTTCTGTGCTTTATTATCAGAAAATTATTATAAATGATTTTGATCTCAAAAAATTACCTGCTGTATACAGAAAAGCATTTTCTAAACGAATAATGTTTTCTGTGATCTTCCCCAAAAAGCTGTAGTAATAACTATAGTAAAGGGCAGATTGTGTTAAAAATATATGGTTTGTTTGGTTTAATTTCTATTTATTAATTAAGGTGTACTTAGGTGTTTTTGCAGTAAAGAGTTTGTAAACAAATTTTACCGTTAATGACAAATGCTGGGTTTACCAATACTAGATCAGGAGAGGAACATTCAAGTTACACAGAATTATTATTAGTAGTTAATAGCTTACTATGCTTACTCATAACAACAGTCAGAGAAGCTATGTTTCATAAGACTACTCCTCTGTACAACAAGTTATTGTATTAATGTGTGACTTGACATAGTTTTGCCTCCAACACAGTTGGGATCTCTTAAAAAAAATTCTTAACACAACATTGTTACATTTTTCCTTATTATATAAAAGTATGTTTGTATCTGAGGGATAAATTCAGAGCAGTGCTCTTGGCCCCGCAGAGAGCCGTTTACTCACCACCCAGTGCACGATTTGTTGGCGCGATTCACTGTGATTTGCGTCAAGGCCACTTCTAGTGGATGGTATTGTTATTTATTGCATGGTGAAGCAAAGAGTGGAATTCTATGATGATATCCAAGTGAATTGAAAAATTGGAGCTGTGACACCCTTTGCTTAATGCTGTGGATCACAATGTTAAGTACTGAGGATGAGGCCCAGTGGTGTGATGTTATGCTCGAGAAATAAAAGTCTTTGTGCAAAAGAAACCTATAGAGTCTATAGACCAAACATTTAGTAATGGCCTAGCAGGGCTACATGGTTTAACAGTGAGCGCATAATCAGCTATATAAACACAGAGATACGGAAGTCTGCACAGATGTCAGACGTATTTTGGACTCACGTAAAATTGGCACGCCCACACGTAAGTATTAACGTGACACATACGTGAATGGCCCATACGTTCACAATTACGCTACGTTACTGAACGTATTTTCTATGGTGCGCATGCGCAGTGCTTACCAAAAGGCGATTTTACGTCTCCGCCACGCGTAAATTCGCTAACAAGTGTTGTTCTGGATCTGGCCCATAAATGTTAAACTCTAATCTTAAACATAAAGCTATGCTGTATTCCATGTACAAAAGTTAAGTATTGCATTCAAAACAATTCAAGGTAATTAGCACCACTTCATTGTTTAGCCGAGCTGTACACTTGTACCAGTTTTGCCCTAACTCTTAAACTCTGGATCAGCCCTCACCCATGGATGAAACAAATGCACTAAAATAGGTATTTATAGAATATATTTCAAACCAATTTTTAGGGCTAGATTTACTAAGGGGCGTGTTTGGCAGTAGTTAAATTTGTTTCGCAATTAGGAATCTGAAATGACAGACAACGATTTATTCTGACAGAAAGCATGGTGCATTTGGTGTTTTAATCGCCGCGGTTTATATTATTTTAATGTAAGTATTGTGGTTTTGTATTTTGTCCTTAAAATATCATAGCTGCCACGAGATCACTCAGGGCAAACACTATATAATGGAGTTAAGTTTCAATTTCAATTTGAGAAAGTTACTGGGAGTTGGTGAGAGCAGTGTGTTGAAGAAGATTGTGTTTAGAAGCCATTTTGAGATTGTTTTTTCAATCTTTTTTGGAAATCATTCTTTGTAAGTATTTTTAGTATAAATTATACTTATGGTTTTTAATCCTTAGTCATAAATCAAACATGAATTTATCCGTATGAATGCACAGTTGTCTTTTTTGTTTGCATGTGTGCATGTGTGTTGGTTTGTGTATGTCAATGTAAGTTAGTAAAATGTACATGCTCTTATCCATATTATTGCAGTCTCCTTTGTTTGCTGCATGCATGTGTTTGTTTGTGTTGGTTTGTGTATGTCAGTTTAAGTTATTAAAATGTACATTGTCTTAGCCATTTCAGTGCAGAATTGTGTTTTGGTTTCAATTTTTTTTTTTTTTTTTTACATTGTTTAGTTTTTCTCCTATAGTTGGAATATATCAAAACCTGTTTCCAGATAAACAGTGGAGGTGGAGCGGGACAGCGGGGATTCGGGGATGATGAAAATTGTGCATATATAAAAAAAACTAAATTCATCCAGCACTCTGTTTGAAATAAATTGATCCAACTTTCACCAAAATAAATAAATATCTGACAGTCTGTTCAATCCATAAACTAGTAAACATATGGCTGTGTATTCAATTTATAAAACAGTTCATGCAGAATAAAAACATAAGACCGGATTCACACTTGCATGTGTGATCCATAGGTGCGGATACGCATGTGTCCGCACCTACTTCTCCGGTCACCTTTCCTGCCCCATCCCCATTTTTGGGTGCCTAATGGCACTTATGAGTTCCATAGGCAACCTTAAGTCACTGTGCGTATTTTCCCTCTTACGGAAGGAAAATACGCATGGACACTCCTCAGCCCTCCCTCCCAGCCTAATTTACATCCCTCACCCCACCCACTTTACCTAGTTATCCCCAGAGGCTGCCATGGCATGCCTCCTTTCACCTAAAAAGGGCTACGGGCCTAAGGGTTACGTGGATTGCATAGTCACAATGACTATGCATGCCCATTGGCAAAATCAGCCAAATCTAGACCATAAAGTGTGAAGTTCGGTGGCAGTTTGGTCTTAGTGTCATCTGAAAGCGCTCACCCTGACGCGTTTCAAGCCTTTTGTTGCTCTTTCTCAAAGTAGTGAGCTTCACTGCTATTCCCCTCTCTAAATGCTGCCTGCACTCCTGTGCGTTAATTAAGTCTCCATGTGCACCGTAGATCAATTACACCCAATATGCATCATAAACCAAACAAAATAAAAGCTCTGCATCTTAATTCACATTTGTATACTTAAAATAATCAGAACATCAATCCACAATAATTGAGAATAGAAAATCATTTATATAATAAAAGGAATTGCTACCGATCCTGAGATCCTAAATGCAACAGCTGTGTTTTTAAGGTACACCAAAAGTGAATAATTAACTGAGCATATAATCCATTTATTTTAGACTGTTTTGATGTTTTTAAGTATAGAAATACAAATAATAAGTGCAATGGTCATAAGCAACCCACTAAACTCCATGATGCCATCAGGTGCTTGCAATTGTGAGGTCACTTTTATAGGGTAACTGACCCATTAATGATTTATTGCCTGCGATCTGTACAAGTGTGCCTCTACTACATGGTGCTTTTGTATTCTGCACTTTGAAGGTAATTTGACGACGATTACGCAAATACGTGCTTAGTAAATCCATAGCTTTGTATGTCTATCATGGTAAAAATCGTCATGGCAAATAAGTACATGGGGCCTGATCCAGAGCAACGCTCGCAAGCGAGCGTACGCTCATCGTAAGCGAATTTTCGGCAAAAAATTCGCAATGCGCATGCCCAGTATGACAGGTTCCGGTCGCCCGAGCGTCATGAGCGAATAGCGGGCGTATCGTTAGCGTATTTTTCGCTCGCTGGGCGTATTTTTTTTACGATGGTCGGCTGGGCGCCCATTTTACTACTGGGAGGCAGGGTTAGCCATTTAAATTGTACAGTATGGGCGTGCTTAGCGTATTTTCTCAGCGTATTTTCTGCGAATTTTCGTACGGCCGACGGTCGTACCCAGTGTAGGGTATAGCCGCCGTAAGCAGGGACTTTACTATGGGAGTGCTAGGGGCGTGTAGGTTGATACGACGAGCGTACGTTCGCATTCGCCCGTCGTGCGAATTTTCGTAGCGCTGGATCAGGCCCATGGCGTTTTATGAAAACACAAATTCTGGTGATTTGGCATTTAGTAAATGCGGCGATCACACAATCACCGTCAAAATCGAGCAAAAATGTCGCTTTAGCCAAACACAACTTTCTAAATCTAACCCTTAAAGTCAAAGCTTCAGAAGTTATTAGGCTTTAAAACCTAGTAGTACAAATACACTTTTTGAAAACACATGTCAGTAGGTTAATGCAAAATTTCATGTGTTACAGAATATAGTTTAGAAAAAAACATGCATACTGTAAGCATTTTGAATAGCCAAAGTACAGTATTTATGCATGTTGAAGCTAAAACTCATGATAGCCAAGGGATGATATATGAGCCCTTTCCTCAATGAACTGTTTATTTAACCACAGTTCTCATGACTATAGGGTAAAGTATTGTCTGATCATTTATGCTGTTTTTTCAAAATCACCTTGATGTGTTCTTAATTTGCTTCCAAAAATCATCTATGATAGTTTGCCTTTATACCAATCATTTTGTTTTGTTATGCAAACCAGAACTATAAATACTTAGCACAACTTCAAACTGTTGCGTGTTAATGTTAGGAAAGTGTTGCAAGTGATTTATTCTACAATTGTGAATGTAAGTTACAGTCTGGTAAAATGTTTGTTGTTTCACTTTGTGTTGTGTTGAAAAAGAGTAAAATATTTTTTTTTTTCTAGAGAAGAACACATTTTTAATTAGTTCATAAATTAAACATGCTAAAATTGTAATTTGTATTTGTGAAATATGTAAATGAATTAATTATGGCATTTAATAAACTTAAAAACAAAATTTTTAATGCCATGAATCATAAATGTTTTCCTAAAAACCTGGACAAACATCTATATATTAACTACATATCACCATTACCATTACCTTAGATGACTGAAGACTACTTTAAGGAAATTGAGGAGTACCTTCTATCTTGGGTATGCATTTAAAGAAACACACACACACCTTAATATAACCTTTAATCTTAACAGTGCTAACAAAACGCATATAATTGTTTTAATACATTTTCTTTATCCGTAGTCTGTGTTGGCCCAAAAGGCTCCAATCGAGACCCTGGCATCCTCATAGGGAATGTATCTACAGACCTTGACTTAACATCTTGGGATTTAATAGAGGTTATCATGGAAATGGTAAGATTATGAGGGCATATATTTGTAGAATGGACCACTTTAATCAATTTCGCCTGGATAATTATGGTCTGTTGCCAATAAAACAGCAATTCTATCAGATATCTGTGTTCCCTGATATAATCGGGGCAATTGGGGCAATTGATGGCACACATGTTGCTCTATCCTAAAATGGATGAGGATCCTTTGGATGTGGTTACACTGAAATGTCCCCCTGTTTTTACACCATTGTTTGAGTTGTGGTAGAATGTAACAAAAAAAACCTGACAGCAACTACTTTTATTACAAAATTGTATTTTTTTTTTTTTTAGGCTTTTTGGATTCAGGTTTATGAACAATAATGTTTTTGATTGTCTCCTTGTAGTCATTCTCTGTGGTGGTGGGCAAAAAGACAAAGGGTGGGGGCTGTGCTGCTGGAAAGTCTTCTGCAGAGGTTGGTGGTGCAACGGATTTCACCAGTGCTGGGGGTGTAGTGTGTGTGTGTGTGGGGGTCTCTGTTACACTTGTTCAGATCATACAATGGTGATGTCTGTAGTAATTGTGTGATGGTTGTACCAAGTCAAGAAGAATTTTTGACCTGTAGCTGTGGGGCCTGATCCTGAAATGAAAGCGTTACCCAGCTTCCACAAGTTGCTTTTGGAAGTCAGTAATTTTGTAGCGCTGAGCATGTGTTTATCAGATGTTCTGAAGCAGAACTTCTATCATGGAATTCGTTCTGTATAACAGGAGTTTAATGTGGGG
>WWET01000794.1:109705-124920 GCA_011038615.1 Limnodynastes dumerilii | reverse complement strand
TTTTTCTTAAATTGTGGTTTGTTTGTTTTTTTGTTTTTCAAAATAACCCATATATAAACATCTGCAATTGTATTTTTTTCATTATTTTTAATTTTTTTATTGCACATTTTTTCAGTCAGATTTTACATAAAGCAAACAATACATCTGCTGATAATAATAATAATAATAATAATAATACATGTTTTTATGAACACATATGATATGCAGTTAAACAGTGTTTGTATGCTATTAGGACTTGAAGGTAATATTGAGCTGTTCTGCACCTTTTTTAGGATATAGTTTAGATATAAAGGTCATCTGTGTTATTTAGAAACAATAACTAAAAAAAATATCATTTTCTGTTTTTGATAGAATCACCCTGTGGCGTTCTGCCACCTTCACATAGCCATCCATAACTCTTCTACTGTTTGGAACAATCACCCACTTGCCACTCTCATTAATGACTTAGATACCCCCTGATGGTACTTAACATTTAATAGTACTGTAGCTCCACGTTTGCCCAAACAACCTTTTCCATTTACCTTACCTCAATGGCCTTCTAATTTTTCTTCGGTGACAGAAATCCTTTAAGCCCATTGTGTCCTAAGGCTACAAATTTACTGAGATTTAAGTTTCCAATAAGAGGGTTGAGAATGAATGCCACCTTCTCATTTATGAGTCAATTTTTGGCCATCGGCTTTTCACTGTTATTACTTTTTATTTTATGTCTCACTTAAAAAGGGAAAAAAATACAGGTAGATGTTCATGTACACATGCCGCTATTCTCTTACACAATGTTGCATGGGCATAACATTGAAGTGCATTTGTTTATACAGTTCCTTATGCTCTGTCAGTCACCTCAGTTTGATGTGTACAATAAACATTTCACTATTTACTTATTGCTTTGCAGCAGTCTGAGCTCTTCTCTCATGTTTTTTGTTAGCTGGCCTTGAGCTGACATAGAATGTAATATTTGCAATTTGTCAAAGTAGCAATTATAAAAGCAACTATTTTAAAGCAAAAAAAATAACCAAGGTGACACTTTTATATACCAAAGATTTGTGAATGACACAATTCAAAACTGAGAAGAATCGGCTGCTTTTAAAATGATAAACAAGACAAAATAAACACAGCTACATTGTGCAGAAGTTTATCACTGCTTTTAATTCAGGTTACTTTTTATACAGATCAGTGTATTATTGATGCAAAAAAGAAATCCATTATGTATAAGCATGCCATTGTATAAAAAAACCTGTACGAAAACACATTTTATAAACAGAGCTACATTAAGTACACTTCTTTGTAGTATGTTCAATAATTGCATTACATGATTGTCAGTGGGGCAGACCCCATGACCTAAGGCAAGCATAAGCAACTTTTTATTATACCAGCCATTGTGAAACTATAACTCCCAGCATTATTCAACATCAGAGACATTGCTGATCCCTGTAAGATCATAATAGAATGTGTAGGTTTGCATGTGCGCGTCAGGTGTTCTGCTTGCGTACCTACAGATGTATGTAACTAAGTTACGTATGTCTGTAAGTCCAATAAAGGGGCTGACCCTTCATTTACAAGTGCCGCATCCCAACCATACAGGCAGGGATAGGCATTTAAATGAGGGGTCGGGGGGCAGGGAACTCCCGTTAACACTAGAACCGCATCCGTACAGCCCACAGACTGATAACAAAGTCTTGTCCACTACATTGCACTAACTGGATCAAAATTTTCTCCCTACCTTCTACCATTTCTTCCAGGGAAACATTTGCCACACCTTTACACCTTACAGTCTCCTCTGCTCTATTCAGTATCCAACTTTTCCCTCCCCTGTCCTAATAAAGATGCACAACCCAGATGCCACAGTATGGAAATCCAGGCATACCTCTAGAGATCTGTGAGTGCACTGCATCTACGCCACCAGTAGGAGTGGGTTTTAAGACTTACGTGAGAGCAGTGGTCGTACGGATCTGTCACGAAATGCGGGACTTACCGCATGAGAGGCCACCTGTTGGCGGTACTCTCCAGCCGGGCCTGTGCTGCATTCTCCTGTTTGGCCTCCTGCCTTGCCTCTGGTGGTGTGATCTGGTGCCAAGCTCCAGCGTCCTCTGGTGCATGGGTGCCACCATGTTGTATCTAGTCACCTGACTCCAGTCAATCGGGTCCGGCTCTTGAAATCATGTGACCAGACTATCCAATTCTGGTCATATGTGATCTATTTAAACTTGCAGCACAGTGTAACCAGAGCTAGAACAACTTGTTGATCCTTTGTGCCTGGTTGATCCCTGAGTAGCACTGTAGCATTCATTGTCAAGCCTCTCTAGTCTGTTTAAGTCAAGTATGTCAAGTCGAGGTCCTGTCCTGGTCAAGTCCAGTCCAGTCAAGTCTGTCAAGTCCAGGTCCTGCCCTGATCAAGTCCAGTCCAGTCAATTCTGTCAAGTCCAGTCAAGTCACACTTGTCAAGTCAAGATCCAGTCCTGGTCAAGTCCAGTCCAGTCATGGTTTAGTCCAGTCCAGTCAAGCTTGTCAAGTGTAATTCCAGTCTTGGCGCAGTCCAGGTTAAGTCAAGTCTGTTCAGTTCCAGTCCTAATCCAATCCAGCTCAAGACATCCCAAGTCTATTCAGTTCCAGTACTGGTCCAGTCCAATCTTGTTCCAGTTCAGTCTAGTCCAGCCTGTTCTAGTGCAGTCTGGTCCAGTCCAGTTCAAGTCCAGTCTATTCTTATATGCTACAATATAGCTCATGAGCAGACTCTATATAAGACCCTTCAGCTTCTGCTACTCTGCTAAGCCTTTACCACGCTCCTGGGAACCCAGTACGGATCCCAAAACCCATCCGTCCTTCATAGGATCGCTGATCTGCACAAGAGACTTAAGGCTGCCTTATGGCGGCATAAGTCTTGTAAAGTCCACACAAGAGAGGGGAGTGACTGACAGTCCTCTGTTGCATGCGTTAAACGGATAGAGGTCTGGATCTAGTCCTCAGATGCAATCCTGATAAGCACCTGCTTTTGTAAGAACCTGTACGCTACTTACATTTTTCCTGTGCTACCCATAACTGTGGAACTTGTAAAAGTCTGTAGAGCAATAGGTTTACCATATGCCATGTTCAAGGCCGTCTTCAGAATTTGTGGGGCCAGGGACACACTCGTGGGTCCCTACCCCCTATGTGATGGCATCGGTGACATCACGTGGGCACAGCCCTGCAGACCTGGGTTACCATCTGGCCGGTGCACAAAATTCTTCCCTGTGCATTGGCCCTGTAATTATGGCGGGTCCCCATCAGCTGTGAACCCGGGACAGTAGTCCTGACTGTCCCTCCTGATAGCAGCCCTGGTCATGTTGTTTATTACCACTGATCTGATACATAGCAAATTAGAGGGGAGACTAATATTTTCAATTGTTATTCTTTAGTTTTTGTTTTTTTTTTATTATGTTTCTTCATCTGTCTAATCAATTCATGTCATAGCTTATATTTGTGGATATAATGGTGGAATAAGGTACATTGATCTACCACACAGAGGTTTGTTATTGTTTCTTCCATTAAATACTTTATTAATCTGACTGAAGCAAGAAATCACAAAGGCTTAATAAACATGATTTGAGGAGGAAGTTTATAAACTTGGGTCAAACACGTATTTTCCCATATGCCATTTATAATTTTTCGAGTTTAATTTTTTAAAATATCCTAATGCCTTATATAACTCTGACAGGCAGCATACAAAGGTGTAAGGGGTACTGTGATGTCACACATGACTTTGAAGATTTCTGAATCTACTGTACTAAAGATCAAGTCTTTCAAATATGTCTGCTTGCGTATATACTTATTTAATTAAATGTGTCTCTTAGGACCGGATCCACACTTAATAAGGGCAGTCAAATTCTGAATGCAAGATATGGAATACAGCTGTCAAACTTACAATGCACATGCGTATGCCAGATGGTCCATGACGGATCTCCATATTTAGTTCCATATGTATGGAGATCTGCTTAAAAGGGCAGTGCATCCCCTCCACCTACCTAAAGTCCATAAGGTGGGAAAAGGGGAGCATAAATTTTACAGTTGGGGTGAGATTAAGGGTTTACGTATGGATCAAGAGTCGTATGGAACGCTGATCCATACGTGTGACTTAAGGCTGCCTTAAGAGAGGCGAATGACACGGGAGTTCACTCCCCTCTTATGTGCGGACTGCCTGATTTCTGTGCAATCATTAAACGCATGGAGGTTTACATGTGGTGGTTAGTTAACAATGTGTCATTAATCATAATAGGTATTTTATTCAATTTATTGTTTAAATGTTAATAGATACAACTGACAGCAAGTTATAATAAGTCAACAAAGTTCACTCTGCAAGTTACAATCTTAGCATAAAATACAGATGTGACTTGAAGTAAACATAAATCAATAATATGAATACATGAAAGAAAAGTGCATTAGATGCATCTGTTCTTAGAGGCTTTCAATGTCACTTAGGTATAAGAAGATGCTTTTTCATTGAAAGCTTCCATGAACTTCATGAAATAACCTGAATGTAAAGGTAATAGAAAAGTACTGAAAATAAAGAAATAAAAGAATATCAAAATAATACGATTTTTTAATGATACAGACTATTAAAATACAGATACAGAAATGATTTTGATTAAAAATGATTTTACATTTAAAGCTAAAATGCCTGTTGCAACTTTTGCATTTTATAATTAGTTGAAATTCTCAAACATTGGCATATAGAGATTCTCAAATGTCTAATTTGAGTTTAGATGCGTTTCCACTTTTTTTTTATCATCCACTACAACCTAGTCCTCATTATCTTCCAGGGTCTTTCATATTGTATATAGTATTGCAACTGTCATATCTACTTTTTTTATCAATCATTTTTATTGAAAAGTTTTCACATAAAAGGGATACAGAAAAAGGGGGGAGGGGGGTTAGAGTAAAACATAGGCAGGTGTGAGGTTGAAAATACTCTCCACAATGCTAGCACTAAGCATGTAGACTGCTGAATGTAGGGCTGATGGAACCCGGTAAGCAGCAGGGGCACTCCACTCCCTCTACCATTCCCCGCTGGTCACACTGGCACCACCGTTTCAATAAAAAAAATGATATACTTACCTAATAGGGCGTTGCCAGGACCAAGCATCCTATGCTCTAACCACTCCTCCCTGCTCCCTTTTCACTTAATGTCAGGCTTGTTGTCATCACGTCTGACATTTTCAGTGAGAAGCAAAAGAAAAAGGTAAGTAATGAAGGCACAAGGAGGGTGAGCATGAAGGTGAGCATGAAGGGGGCACAAGCAGGATGTGCATGAAGGGGGCACAAGCAGGGTGAGCAGGAAGGGGGCACAAGCAGGGTGTGCATGAAGGGGACACAAGCAGGGTGAGCAGGAAGGGGGCACAAGCAGGGTGTGCATGAAGGGGGCACAAGCAGGATGTGCATGAAGGGGGGCACAAGCAGTGTCAGCAAGAAGGGGGGCAAAGTAGTATGAGCATGAAGGGGGCACAGCAATGTGGTTACTAAGGGGACACAGCAATGTTATTCTGAATAATTAAATCATTTTTAAAAGAGAAGGGCACAAATGTATTTTTTTGCAGGGGGGTACCAGACATGCAAGCACCGTCCCTGGCTGAATGGGAAGTATGTAAGAGGTCCAAGGGTAAGCACAAGTGGCATAGTGGCATAATGTATTTAAAATGAGCTAATATGCAAACATAGCTAAATTAAGGAGAAATGATAACAGAGCAAAGACAATTAGTATGTAAACTTTTAAAGTACACATTCCACTTCTGATGCATGGCTGGAAGTCACGGGGAAAAGTGACTTCTGGAGATGCACCCACTCTGTAATGGAAACCAATGAGAGACCAAGGTACTCACAGAATGATAACACCCCATCCGGGGATTAAAGGCCGTCTAGCCATTGTGTAAAGCATGGATATCAATTTGGAATCTCCATTGATTTTGGATATTATGAGTTAGAGGTTGAAGCAGTCTCCTCTGTTGGAGGGTGCTCCAGGAAAGATCTGAAGTCAGTGCATCAGAAGATCTCCAGATATTTTTGATGGTAACTGTTTAATCATGCATTGTGTCTTCAAAACTTGTTATGGTATCTGCTTGCTTGATTTGCACCATCTCAATCTGTGTAATTTTAATTGTAATTTTGGGAGAGGTCCACACCGAGTGGGAGTGTTTGGTTGTTCAGAGTTTCATGTAAGCACAGTTCAGGGTCCTGGATAACTTGCTTTATGGGAAGCAAATCAAAACGCCTCTAGATTTCTCCAAAATATCCAAACGGCAAGTGTGGAGTTGGTTTGGAAGGAGAAGACGCCATTGAAGAATTGTCCCAAGGTGGTGGAGGTGTTGCAGATGGGAATGTTGGTGGGAAAGGAGTCGGGAGATAGGTGTGGATATCAGCTTGCTGCTAGAGAGGTGAAGGTTTAGCTGAGGTCTTTTTGGTGGCTACTCACTTTTCCCTTAGTAAGAGAAGTTGCTAATGATAAAGCTGCTGTAGAGTGGTCTTTGTTTTGTAGATTAGGTGGACATATAGATTATAGGTTACCTAACATTGGCACTGATTTAGAGACTAAAAACAAGAAAGTTACTCCTGGGCAAAACCATGTTGATTTCAGGGGGGGGTCAAATTAATTTTATTCTCTGCATGCAGGGATATATCTTTGCTTTCGATCTGTGCATATAGATACAAATCAGCTTTACTTTTAAAATGTTATTTAGACTTGAGCTGGGAAACATCACTGCTCAACAATAAAACTGTTTACAACAAGTGAAATTTGACTCTCCCTGAAATCAACATGGTTTGTCCAGGTGTAACTTTCCTCTCTTATCTTCAAACTCTAAATCAAGGCCATTGTTTCTTTTCAGTAACAAAACAAAATCATGAACAAATTACTTTACAGAACTGTTGACCATCTAATGAGTCTGTTCCTACTTCAAACCCCAACTGCATTTAAATGATTGATTTTAGTTTTCTTTTTCTTTTCTTCTCCCTCGTTGCTGAAAATGATATTTACAATTATTGTCATCTCCATAGCACTATTGCTAAGATGTAAAAGTTATCATAGGATAATTCTTTAAAATATATACAAGCTTTTAGTTTTTATTCTTTATCAAAAGTAAATGCATAGCTGTTGATTGCTTATTTTGTTAACTGTTAGGTAAGATAATACAATGCAAAAAAAAATCTTTGCTTAGTAAGCAAGCAGAAAATACTAATGAATACAACCAACACTATATGTACTTTTAGCACTAATTAGTAGCTATAAATGACATACTGTGGTATTCCTGCTGAAATGTCTGTCTGTTAACATCTAGCCTGAAGTGATGTTTTCTGTGCTATCCACAGACTGGAGAACATTTCTCTTTTCATCTTTAATAGTGAATACAGTGATAATTGCTTAGGTCACATGGCCCTCTACTGGGTGGCACTTTGCCCAAAGGACATTTTCATAGCACCAAATATATAAACCAGACAGAAAATGAAACATGTCAACTTATTTAAACTGATTTTTATTTTTTTTAGAATATTTAACTGGCATGACATTATTTTTGAATTATCTTTATATAAAATGACTAGTCTTATTTTATTGGCCAGAAAGAAAAACTAAACAGTTATTGGAAAAGATGTTCTTACAAAATATTTTATGCAGGGAGGATTTTGCATGATTTTGGGTTTGCCTTTAAAAAGAGCATACAATTCATTAACATCACACTCAGAGAACCGGATTCACAGATACAAATTTATTTTTGCTTGCGTATTTTCAGGAGCGGATTAACTGCGCATGAGTAGTAACTTTTTCCATGCAATTTACGTAGGATTTAGGCAAGGAAGTCCATTAGGCAGGGATTTATGAATCGCACTTAGTGACATACACATGGAGGGGCGTGGTTGTCTTCCGTACGTTCGAAGTTACATGAAAGTGGGTGGGAGGAGGAATTTAAATGTGCTTTTGAGGGGGTAGATCCAGAACTACGTGTGCCGTACGTTTATTCGCAGTGCGTATTTTCGTGCACGTAAGTTCGCTACACTCCCCTCGGCACACCCCTTGCACGGACGTATTTTGTCAAGATACGCTTCCCAAACCCTACCTTAACTTTTTCACACGTAACCGCATTCATACGCACACGTACGTATGGGTTAAATGAATTTATGCAGCTAAGCACGCCCATACTGTACACTTTAAATACCACCCCCCGCCTACTTCACGTATTTCAGACGTATTTTCGAGTAACGTAAAATTGGCACGCCCACACGTAAGTATTTACGTGACACATACGTGAATGGCCCATACATTCACAATTACGCTACGTGAATGTGCGTATTTTCTATGGTGCGCATGCGCAGTGCGTTCTAAACAGCGAATTTACGTCTCCGCCACGCGTAAATTCGCTTCGATGTGTTGTTCTGGATCAGGCCCACGGTTAGTAATGTACGCACGTAGGTAATTAACTTACGCACGTAAAGGGTGCCCTATGGAAGCGTAAGTCATAGAAAATCCATCCGTGCGAGGGGAGTCTCAAGGGTGTTGCCTTGCAACATACGTGCGTAGATTTGCGCACTTTAGACACACACATCTGTGAATTTGGTCCATAGTATTTTACAAAAAACAATCACTATCAAAGCAGCTTTATAGATGCATTATTAAACTTTTAAACACCTCCATACTAGTTTTTCAGCAATTAGGCCAAACAATTGGTGTTGGACCAGAGTGAGCATAGTGAGCATAGAGAGAGAGAAATAAGTTCAGATGATGTGTTATCAATTTGTTACTAAAGACAGTCTTTTTTTTGGGACCAGGTTGAGAAGCGAGTTTAGAGAAATAGCAACAAGATGATGTGTGATGAGTTTGTGTTTTTTTTTTTGTTGTTTTTTTTAAATACCCAAACCATAATTTTGAAACTGAGTGAAATAGAGTCCTTGAGACAGAAAGGTTAAATATGACTTTGGGTAAGAGCATATTAAGTAATGTGTTAAGGCAATGATTTATTCAAAATGTACATTTCAATAATAAGCCAAAGTGCTAATCAGCGCCCACAGATATATGATAATACTTTCAACAGTGTGACAGATATTTTCAGCATACTAACTGCAGGCTTAGTTTAATTAATGAAAACACACACTAGTTGTTGCTTTACTTGATTTCGTTAGTTTATGGCATTTTAATAAAACATTTAAAAAAACAAAAACAAAGCTGTGTGAAAAAGATTTTCCTACACTACCAAAATAAACTGGTTAGAGGTTAAACAACAATCTCAATTTTATCATTTTTATTATCAGCTTGTGCTCAGGAACTCAATCTTTATTAATTAGTCTGCCAACTATAGTGCTATCAATATACACTTATGTTACATGCCCAAAAATCTAAAGGTCACTTAAAGATTCATTGCAATTAATTTTGTTACATAACCAGTATGTAAAAAAAAACAACTAATAAAAATCCATCTAAATAAGATATTTTATTTAATTCATTTTATTTAATATATTTGAGAATTGAAAACATCAATAAAATCCTAATCTAAGATTGTAATTAAATAAAACAAATAAAAAATCATGCTGAGACAGAACTGTAGTTGTTGATGTTTATGTCATAGGGCCCGATCCTGCACTATGGACGACGGGAATTACGTATGCGCACAACCTTCTTATGACACCCTATGTTACATACACTGCCTCTTATAAGAAAGGGGCTGTCCCCCCATTACGAGTGTCATATCTCCGTTGTCAAGGTGAAGATAGACATGCTAATGGGGGAACGGGACGGAGGAACCCCCGTTATGATCAGGTATGCAGCCTTAAGGCCACATACGTGATCGTAAAAGTTAAGGTAGGAATCTGGACATGTAAGTGTCCAAATTTCCTACCGACAGTGGGGAGTGCAGGGGGCGTGCACTCCCCGCCACGAGGATGGCTATAATGGCCCGTAAGGCGCAGGTGGGTCCGAGCAGGTTACAACCCACTGAATAAACAGTGACTCCCCTTGCAAACAGCGGCGGATCTTAAAGTTAGACCAGCATTGACTAACCCTAACTCTGCGCTGTCATTTGAGATCTTAAGTAAATTAGTTGCGTTTTCCCTCATCTCAATGCCTCCCCCTGCCCATATCTATGCAAATCCTTTGGGTCCTATATTTACGCAGCACTTCGGATCTTAAGTGCTTGTGATCGATTCACAGGTCGGCGCTTACAGAATTTAGGATCCTAACCTCTACGTAGATGGCGTTGCACTATTACTGCGCATGCGCAATGATGCAAATTTCTTAAGATCCTAAATATACGCACCTAAATAGCGATAATATCGTATCTCTGAATCAGGCCCATAATGTCAGCTTTTTAAACAGGGTTCCATGTAAAAAATGTACAATACAAATACTGTTTTATTAATTATAAAATAGTGTGAATATGCTAATGAATAATTGAGAGGTTTTCTGGCCAGGTTATAAAGCTCCAATCCAGTCATCAATGTTCCTGACATTGTTCACTGTAAAATGTCTTTTGGGATTCTTCATAGCACAAAGTGTAGCTAAGCATAAGTAGACGCCATGACACAATCACAAAGAAAGGTTTCAAAGCACAAGCCACAGCACAGCTTTCCTTCATGACCAGATAACAAGAGCTGTCTCTCAAGTTTATATATGGCAACAAGTAAACACTCGAAGACCAGGAAGAATGTTTTTCTTGTGATCTAGAACTTTTGTAAAGAAGTGGTGTAACCAACTAAACATGCTAATTATACCACTTTTATAGTGCAAAATGGCTGAGAGCTCAGCCAACTAGGTGCCCATCATCAGGAAGGGAGGAAGAAATCAGGGACTCCAGCTCCACCACTGAAATATTGCACACCCCATGAGCAAATGGGGGGGTGCCAGACAGGGATGTACAATGTCCTAACAGTCAGATGGAGGTAGGAAGGGAGGGAAAGCACAAGAACGCTTCTTAGGTGCGGATCTTTAGTAAATGACCTACTATGCATGTGTAGTAGATCATTTATGCAATCTACCTACCAGCTAGATGTTGCTTGCATATGTTTGTTCTGCAAGTGGATTCCTTGTTTTCAAGTTTTAAAGAACAAACCTTTTTCATCCCATATTTATAAAAGCCACAATGTCACACTGTGTCACACAATGTCACAATCCGTTCTTAATATCCCAGTAACGTATGCCTCCTCTATCTATGGGTAATTCTTTCTAATTCTACCCTATTGTAATTGTGTGATTTCAAAGTGTCAGTATGAAATCTGCAACTTTCCCATTACACATTTAATTAATATTGTGTTGTTAATTATTACTCATTATACATGCTTTTATAACTTAAAAAAAATGTTGATTACACTGACGTTTTATGAGATATAATCTATAAACCAATTCATTGTTGGTATATTGGAATTTAATAACCAATCAAAAAGCAATATACAGTTACTTAGAATAAATCATCTAAGTAATTATCTTCTAATTTGTTTGTGATAGATGCATAATCCAAATGTGACAGCCAACAATGATTTAGCTCCTTTGTATAAATTAAACAGGATAGAACAGCAATACATGACAAGCTTCCCAGAAGCAAAGGAATAATATGCTATCTTTCATTTATGTTTGGTATCTTTCCCCTCAGATATTGCAAATTAATTCAAATGTATTTTTGTTATTAAATCAGTTACACTGGCTGATTTCCTCTCCAATAAGAATATGTAAAGTTACAACTCTACATGGAATAACGCAATTTTAGTGTAAATAAATGAGATAAAATAAATGCTCAGAAAAAGTGACAAATCTATTCTGCTACATATTAAAGAAAAAAAATATTGATTCTGCATATTGTTTAATTTAAAAACAAGGAAAGTGTTATTTGAACATTTTAACAATTGTTTTTCAGCAAACTGACCTTGACCCAAGTTTGTAAATTGATGCAGGGCTTGTACTGTTATGGAGTTCATAGATTAGGGGATCCACCTTAACTGTCAAAGACCTAGGGCCAGATTTACAGACAGATTTAGATGCGGGTTTGGAAAAGTGGAGATGTTGCCCATAGCAACCAATCAGATTCTAGCTCTCACTTTCCTATTATACATTTAAAATTGGCAGCTATAATCTGATTAATTGCTATGGACAACATCTCCACTTTTCCATTTCGGGAGCTGAGTAAATTTGGCCCCTAGAGTGTAAGATTGTGAGCAGGGTCCTCTTACCCACCCAGTCTGTTTGTTACTACTTAGTCTTGTTTATACTGATTGCTAAAATTGCCTCCCTTAATACCTTTGTATGGGATAATTATTTAAAAAAGGGAGGACATAAATGGCCATTACTGGTTCTACATGTGATTGAAAATAAAAGCTTGAATGGGCGGAAGTACCAATCAGTGATTTAGTAGGCAACATCTATTTGGCATTGACAGCATATTAAAGTCTACTAGATTCCTTCTATAACACTGAAGACAAATTGTTCAAAGTACATTTTATATTTCAGAAACTAAATTAAGTAATTGTTGTCAATGAATTCCCAAGGGTTGTTACTCCTTAAAAAAAACCCAAAAATTCAACCATCATCAGGATAATAATAATAATAATAATAATAATAATAATTTTCACCATGATTTCTTAATTATTATAAGAAACCATTTATATATACTAATTATAAAAATAAATAAATTAATTAATTAAGTTGAGCTATATTACGATATGTTAATCAAGAATAATCAATTATCAAGTAGGATACATTTAGTGAAGAAAACAAATCTTTGAGAATTTCTGATTAAGAAATGTTTCTGTTGAAAAGGGACTGACTTCTACTATTCTGAAATGAAATGGAAAATTCCAGGAACCAAAACAAAACACTATTCTAATGTGCTCTAGTCAAACTGCCTATAAGACTTTTCAGCATTTGCATTCCAGAATCCAACATGCATAGTATGTCGACATTAAACACTTGGGGCCAGGTTCACTAATCTGCGGGTTTGGAAAAGTGGAGATGTTGCCCTTAGCAACCAATCAGATGCTAGCTGACATTCTCTAGTATGTAATAGAAAAGTGAGAATATGATTGGTTGCCATGGGAAACATCTCCATTTTTCCAAATCTGCAGCTTAGTAAATCTAGCCCCAAAACTTTGTAAAGTTTTACTTTTAATATTAAAACCAACTGCATATGTTTGCTGTTAAATTAATTGCAACACTCACAGATGTTCTCTTTAAGTTCATCCTGTTTATGCGCTATTTCTATGAAAATCTGTTGAGCATAGTAATATAAGAAATAATTGCAGGGAGATAATATTATTTACAGTTAGATATTAGTTATAGGCAGAGAAACACACTATGTTTGTGTCACTAGGTAACTAATATCCAAAAATTGTGTTTACTATCCATCAAATAATAATAATACTAATAATAATAATAATAATACTAATAATAATAATAATAATAATAATATTTTTTTATTGTGTTACTTCCACCCTATCTGTGCTCATACACTATACAGTGTATTTGTTACATGCAGTGAAGTTTGAACCTGGAACATGTATAAAGGAGGTTATTATTTATGCTGAGTACTGTAACAAGTTCCCTAATCAATAAAACATTTGCTAGTGTCTAGTTAGAGTAATTAATTCAATAACATATCTGTAGCACAGCTCACAAATATCTCTATACGGTATATTAATAATTCTGTGGTACCTGTGGTTATCAAAATACCGGTATGTTAAATTTTATTCCTGCCTGGTTAGAAAGATTTTATATATCATTGCTAATGGATTCAATTAATATATCATTAGAACTACAACCAGTATAATAGTAATGTATATACCTTCCCTCTGGTACATCAAAGAAGAATTATATTACTGTCTTCTCCATAGTAAACTACAAGAAGCATATATAATGTATGCATTAACAAAATACATTACATTGCACTACACCGCAACTTTTCCTTTATTTCTCTGTATCTGTATTGAATCCCCTGCCCTCCACAAGTGTAATTTGTGCACCATTTCATCCAACAAATATAAAGACTAAATATATGCACTTGGAAAAACCAAACTATGTTGCAATGTGATATGCAAAAAAAAAAAGCGCATTTTAAATATTGTAAAGGCAGTGAGCAAGGAAAGGGAGGTTGATGTCATTATCCATCTTGGGACAAATGACTTAGCTAATGCTGGAGTTGCGGCTGTCAGAGATGAATTTAGGAAATTGGGAACTGCTCTTAAACAGGTGGCAAATACTGTGACTTTTTCTGAATTGCTGCCAGTACACAGATATAAAGAAGGTAGAATGTGGTGCATTCATGATTTCAATCTGTGGCTTAGAAAGTGGTGTCATGAGGAAGGATTTGGGCTCATCGAACATAGCCATTCCACCTGGCAAAATAGGAACTTGTATAAAAAGGATGGCTTACACCCATCTTTTGTGGGGACAGATATTCTAAGTAAGCAGTTTGAATGCTTTATTAGAAACCATTTAAACTAGGAGAGGGGGGCAGTGATACAAATAATAAAAATAGCTGCTCCCCTAACCAAAAAGTCTTGGGAGGCCAGTCAATAATGACAGATAATATAGCCACAGCAACAAATGGAAAAGAAAATATAAAAAGCAATATAAACATATCTAGCAATAATAATGAACTGATAAAGAGGAGATTCATAATGCAACCTCTCAGAGCAATGTGTGCAAATGCTAGGAGCTTGGGAAATAAAATCTCTGAATTAAACGCAATAATGGCAAGGGATAATCTAGATATTGTGGGAATCACAGAATCATGGTGCAATGAAAATCATGACTGGGACATAGCTATACCGGGTTATAATTTATTTAGAAAGGATAGAGTAGGAAAAATTGGGGGAGGAGTATTATTGTATGTTAGGGAAGGGTTAAATTCTACTTTAATAGGGTGTATTGGAGAGAAAACTGAGGCACTTTGGGTAACCATAGAAACCCACTCACCCAACCTCACTCACATAGTTTCACTTGTTTACCTTTAGTTACTATGGGGACGGTTTCTCCAGTTACGGCGATGCCTCTGTTTCCCCCGTTGCGTCATTTCCTGTGCGTCAGAGCGGGTTCCTTCTGGTCCGGGAGATACGGCGGCGTGCAGTGACTGGGAAACGTCGGGAGGTGTGGATGGGGTAAGTGGTTATTTTTCTATAAATATGTTCATTTTAATGTATGTAATTTACCCTGATGAAAGTACGATAAACACGTACTGAAACTTGAGTATTCAAATTTACCTCACTTTGGGCATGATCCAGAGCTA
>WWET01000794.1:97820-107851 GCA_011038615.1 Limnodynastes dumerilii | reverse complement strand
TTAATGACCGCATCCAGCTTCATGCTAGCGGTCTCCCCACACATACCCCACTTTTCCTCCCCCTAATAACGGCTATTAGGGGGAGGAAAAGGGGGGAATATAACACAGCTTCGGCACCTGTTAATATCAACGGGGCGCCAAAGTCTTATGAAGTGTTTGTACATCGCCATGGAAACAACAGATTTCCATGGCGAATGCACTTTAGTAACTTTTAAACTGTCTATTTTCAGGTGATAATGAGCGTTTTAGTGTTAAAACACCCATTATCACCCGAAAATATGTATAGTAAATGGAGCCCTAAGTTCTTATTTTAAGAAGATTCTTAAGTATGAATCAGGTCCATTATATTCTTAATTTAAACAGTTTAATATTTGTAAAGTGTGTTATTACTGACAATTAGGGCAATTTATGCAGTAAAATCTCCATTGTCTTAAGTAGGATTCACACTGGGGCTTTTCAACAGATAATCTTTCCAATCACACAAGCAAAAGACTGTTTCAGTAGATATCTTACCAGTGTGCACTGTCCAAAGATCTCCTATTACACACAGTTCACACTTGCAAAAAGCAAAGATATCTTTCCATCATTAATCTGGCATATTAGGAGCTCCAAAAGATTAAATCAAAGCATCACAGGCCGTTTCAAAAGATTTTAGAGTATCGTTGGACAGAAAACAATGTACCATTCACTTGGATGGTGCAAAATAAATGTTCATAACAAATAGCAATAATATGTTTCTACCATCAAGGGCATGAATGTGTTATTGTCTTGGCTGGACTAACCCCAGTGTAATTGAGGCGGTCGTCCATGAGCCCCCATACAAAAAATGGCAAATTAAGGATTTTCAGAATTCACTCTGCGGTTCCAGAAGATGAATGTCAGTAATTGACATCCCCTTTTTAAGCACATTTGGGGTAGATCCAGAACTACTAGTACCGAAACGATATGCAGATTACGTACAATAGCTACTACACATGCGCAGTAGCTATTGTTCATTGAATTACGGCCGTCTATGGAAGACGGACGTAGTTCTGGATCCGGCCCATTGTATTGAGGCCACTGTCATGTTCCAATGGCTGTGATAGTGTGCTTAGGTCGGAAGATGTTAATCATTGACATCCAGCCTCCTTCATTGCAGCTTATATGCTCAGCATTTGCTGGTAGAGGAACAGTCTGTAGAGAAGATTCGGGGCAGGTAAGAGAACTTGGTGGCTTAATAAAGAAGTGTATGGGTGGTTGGGGGGTTAATAGAGGGTGAAGGAAGGGAACCATTTGTTAATATGCAGCAGGGGCCCCCACAATTTAGTTGCCCAGGGGCACTCACACACCTTTATCCGACCCTGGTTATTGTTGTTGATATTATAAACAACTTCATTTTACTTGTGCTATTTTAAATGTATTTACCGTAGTAATGAGACAGCCCCATTTATCAAGCAACTGTGTGATCTCCTTGGGTATCAGAGTGTTATGGTGAAAGTAGGTGCAGCATCCCACTCGTATACTGACGTACATTTCCTCTCTCAGGACCGGAGCTCTGACCACAGCAGCAGCGGAGGTCTAATGGCGGATATCCACTGCATCCTAAACTCTGTGCAGGTCACTCCCCTCACTTATATGTTGTTTCACTGCAAGAAACCTACCTTAACTTTTCCGCAATGCTCCTTGTATTCTTGTAACTACATTAAAGCAAAGCTGCTGTCTCATATTTAGAGTGAGTTAGTCATAGGGTGAATAAAGAGAAATGATGTTGAATAAGAAAATGAGACAGACAAAGTATGTACAAACAAAGCTTTTTAACATAATTTGATAATAAGCATTGTGCTTGTTGAGTACATTTGTGTCTTCTTGTCGTATTAGGAAATGGTGACTAATGCCTTGCACATATCATTATCGTATAAATGACAGTACAATTAATATTAGTGGTAATATGAGCAAACAAAGATTTGAAAGCAGCAAACAAGAATTCAAAACAAATATATTTTTCTAAAATAAAATCTAAAGTGACAGTATTTTAATTTATGTCTAGTATGATTTTTTTTTTTTTTATAAAGAAATTTAAATGTTATTACTTTTCCAAATGATACATTATCCTCTCCTCATGGTGGCTTGCACAGCACTTTGTTTTGTTTGCCCATAAGCTATGGAAATGGCTTCTGTGCTATTTATGCTGAGAACAGCAATTTAATATTGAGTCTATTAGAGTTGGTGTGCAAGGTTATTTTATGCCAATTATCAGTGCTTGGATAACCACATGATCTATTGAATAATTATGAGCTGTTAAGAGAGGCACAATGCTATGATAGTACACAACATCAGAATTGATACTCTCTATCACGTGTTCTCCCTTTCATTATTGTTATATGACTTGACAAGAGCTGCAAGATATAGGCTGCCTGGAAAGAAGCCCTTGTTTTGTTTCCTTCTCAGGTATATCTATGACATTAATTTATACCACAGAAATTGTTTCAATTGCCAGAAGGGGTATATCTGAAAATTCAACAACATTGGGCTGGATCCAGACCTAGTTAAGTGCTTGAACTTAGTTACACCTGGGCTAAACCATGTTGATTGGGAGTCAGGGTAATTATATTCTTTGCATGCAGGGATATATCTTTGAATTGCTTACTGCACACAGATACTGACCAGCTTTACTATCACACTGTTATTTAGACTTGGGATAAGAAACATCACCTCTCAACTCTAATACTGTTTGCAAAAGATGAAATATGACTCCCCTGCAATTAACATGGTTTAAAAAGTAGATATCACTCTTCCGCGCTCCCCTCTAGCTGCGATCCCCTCCTTCCTACAGGTTACACTCTGGTCCCAAGAGGACCAACCTTTCCAAAAGTGCACTCCCTCACAGTAATATATAAAACCTGTTTCGGAAGACACATCTAAATTAAAGATTTAAAAACCCTTCTTCCTAGTTTTTAAATCTTTAATTAACATGGTTTAGTCCAGGAGTAACTAAGTTCAAGCACTTAGGTCTGGATCAGGCCCATTGTTAGTAATAATAGTTTGTACAGTTGCAATCATTAATTTTATTGGAATAGCAACAATTAAAGCGATTGCCTCTAATCACGGGGTGTCAGGGGATGTAGCAGAAGAAAATATATTTTCTGTAAAGTATAAATGTTTGTATAAAAGTCATTGGTTAAAATAAAGAAGAAGTTGGGTTTTATAAATGGCTGTGTGTTAGAAATAACATCTAAATACTGCTGTTTTGGGAGTTTTTACATATAAACCAGGATATAGCAAAGACACAAAAGCAGAAATAACTTAGGAAGCAGAATCTGATTTACAGATCACACACAGATAAGACTTATTATCGTTAGGTGAAGGCATCTTTTCAGATCCTTCCACTTCACAGACAGAACACGTCTGCAGACAGCTGCTCAAACATGCATTGTCCAGAAAAACAGTGCTGATGCCTCTGAGATTTGGGAATATTTAGATATTACAAATCTTACAGACATCCCATATATGCCAAATACGATCAGTGGCATGTTACTGATTGTAAATGTCACTCCTGGAGCACAAAACAATGTTAAAATGGGACCGAAGAAATGGTTATGCCATAATACTGGACATTTTTTAGATACGCACTTTTTAAAGGTTCAAGCTGCACACACAGCAAAGCTTTTGGTAGCTCAACACAAGCCATAAGTTGCTTAATGAATATTATTAGAGAAATCAAGTAGATTACACTATGTAATTGGAACTTGAGCTGTCATTCTGGCAACAGACATATCAGGCATGGGTGTCCTGACAGTAGGCAAGTGTGCAAGAAATTGTCATGTTTCTATGTGTCTATATAAGGTATAGCCTCCCATCTGAGGTGGTTGAGGCTAACACAGTAGCACAGTTTAAACATGCTTTGGATAAATATAAGAATATCCTAAATCTCAAACTAAATTAAGGGTAAATAGGGTTTAGGGTCAACATTGTTTTAAATAAACAACTGGGCAGACTTAATGGGCCATGTGGCTGTTAACTGCCGTCACTTTCTATGTTTCTATGTCATAAATATAGGGGACAGCTAGATAATGAATTGTGGTGAAATGGTAATAAAAAAACCCCCAAAAAAACGGTTACTTTCACTAATAATATATGGATAAATATTTTACACCATATTAAAAATCTTAGAAACAGCAGATAGAAATGTATCTAACTTAATCTAGAAAATGAGATTAACATTTGAACACCTTAGAAAGTTCTTTGTTTGAAACTAATGGTCAGTAGTATTGGGCACATGATTGTAGTTCAGCTATGTGGAGAATGTCTGCATGACTGGTGCCCTAATAAATGATCAAATTCATTTTGAAGAAGTAACTTTTGACTGTTCCTTTCTAAAAAGTTTGTAATTTTACTATTTACTATTTTAGGGCTGAATTGTGAAGCAATTATAGCAGTGTGTGCATTATCACTTTCATTACCATGAACCTTTTTTCTTTTTGAAATAATAATAATAATAATAATAATAATAATAATAACAACAATAATAATAATAACAACAACAATAATCATCGATCATCGCCCAGCACTATGTGACAACTGCAGAGTGTCTTTTCTGTAGCCTCCTGGTCTGACTAGGATCTAAGGGGATTAATAACCTCCCTAATCCACCACTGCCAGTATGCCTGGGAACCCTTGATTTCACTGTTAAAATATCACAGTCTCTCGTTGTAAATAATATGAACAATTCTATTCTTGTTTTTTTTTTAAGTTTTTTAAAAGTTCATTGCCCTTTAATTTATGCATGATATAGAATAATAATAATCTTAAATGTTCCCAAACTCGAAACCTATAATGTTGCTGTGCAAAATAAACTAGTCTGAATGAATAGCAGCTGTATCCCCTTTTAATTTTATATTTTGAACTTTAAACAGTAAAATAAATAATGTTTTTATCAAAATCTACGGGTGTTTCCTGCCATCTAAATTCAGTCTAACAGTTCCTCTCTATACTGCAAGAACCTAATATCCCACTTATAGCAAACCACAGAATGTACTGACAAAATAGTAATATCTCTAAAAAGACCTTCTCCTAAGGCACTGAGTGACTGAGGGAACAGCCATTAGACTTTAAACTCATGCCTCACATTTGTTACAGCAAACCAGTCTGACCTAGACTGGAGGTTGTGAACAGACAGATAGACCTAATGAATGGTTTCTTAATACTCTCTCCATCCATAACCCCAGGAACCATTAATCTGGCTTTCAACTGTTTTTGAAACTTTTTTCTTAAACATTTATTGCCAAATTCAGACCTCCAAGGCCTTGGATACTACTGTCCTTATCATCCCCATCCAGATTGGCAGATGCCCCCTCTGTGTAATTTTACATTAAGGGGCTGATTCAGAGCTGCACTTATACCTTTTTTTAGGTGCAATTGTAGACCTGAGCAATACCAAGTTGATCTGCAAGGGGAGGCAAATATAAATTGTGAAAGCAAAATTATATATAAGAGGTGAAATTTCTTAGCTCAACTCTATTTCATAGATTAAACATAAAGCTTTGCAGAATTTGAGTTCAGCATGCAAAAGTAATGTATTTTGCTTGCATGTAAAAGATTTAAGATTAATTAGCACCCCTTAATTTGCAAAATGGTATAGCTGAGCTGTACACTTGTACCTGATTTATCCTAACACCCAAACTCTGGACCAGCCCCTAAGTCAAGAGCTGCCAGTATTTTGTAAACTACAAAGCAATAGTTGACATTTCCATTGTGAATGTTGCTGCTCATGTGTGAGTATATTTTATTTTGTCTTTTTGTTCAATAAACTCTTCGTTTTTTACACTATTGGTATCCCGCTGAGCTTTCTCTTTTTTCCCCTGTTCATCCCCCTCTCTACTGTCTTGCATTACAGAGCCGAGGCTTTGGTTTCCTAGACAACATAGAAGACGTCGAAAATAGGAATGAGGCTACATGGGGAGTATGTGTTAAGATGGCAGCTTACAGAACCATGGAGTTTGTGTGTACACCGAGAGACTATAGTGTGGACCTTTCAGAGTTCTGTTCTCAATTTGTGGACAAAAACTGTGAGCTGGTTTATAGAGCTCTATGTTTTGCATTATTTATCTACAAAGCTTTTGGTATCTGGAGTGTATAGCGCCATATCTTTTCCTTGTTGGATTTTGTTTTGCTATTTTTCTAAACAACAATAAACAGTGCATATTTTTCTAATAAATATGGAAAGGATCCCGGACTCCACTGCTGTGGCAGAGGAGTTTCCATAGCAAGTTGACACATGATCCTATGAGACCACCCCCTTGGATGCCCTGAGCACATGGACCCAACTTTAACATTTACCGGCCAACCTTTCTATCTATGCTTGCACGCTTGCTATTTTCAGTCATTTTTTGTTTGCACATTGTGGAAAATGATCATAAATGGCGAGTATGCATCTGGTGCTATGTAACATTGGGCTGGATCCAGACTTAAGTAAGTGTTTGAAATTAGTTACTCCTAGGCTAAACCATGTTGATTGCAGGGGAGTCATATTTCATCTATTACAAACAGTATTAGAGTTTAGAGGTGATTTTTCTTATCCCAAGTCTAAATAACAGTGTGATAGTAAAAGCTGGTCAGTATATATGTGTAGTAAACAATTCAAAGATATATCCCTGCATTCAAAGAATACAATTAACATGACTCCCCTTGCAATCAACATGGTTTAGCCCAGGAGTAACTAATTTCAAGGACTTACTTAAGTCTGGATCCAGCCCATTGTCATTTTTGGAAAGAACAACAAAAACATATTTATTGGCACTTGTTACATCTGTGAATACCACAGTTATCTGTTGCTTCACACCATGTAATAGTTAGGCAGACATACTATATCGAGAAACAATGGCATTACATTAAGTAGATGTGTAATGAAACTGTTAGTAAAAAATATTGGGAGAGGGAATAGTTGTAAATAATCAAAAATAGATTTTTGCAGATAAATAAAAAAAATATATGAATAAAAAAAGTACAAAAATGATGACAGCTATAAGTTATATTACCCTTTACCCTTTTAGTTTATTTTACACAGAGCATACATGCTTAAGAAGGGTATACACTGGGATTTTTTTTATTAACAATCCAACATCATTACCGCAATTAGCTACAATTCTGCACCTGATCTTTATATTATCTTGGATTTCTGGCTTGATCGTTCAGTACTTAACAGTACGCTCTAAAGAAAGAAGCTGATATCAGGCATCATTGCTCTTGAAAATTAGGAACTCCTTAAAATCAAATCTTACAATGCAACGCAGTTTCAGACAATACTACAGCATTGTGGGACAGTACACACTGGTAAGATGTCAGTGCTAACTGACTATTATTGTGCGATCTGTACGGTAATTGTCAGAAAACCTTCCAGTGTTTACCTACCTGTGTGCCCAGCATTATAGCCTTTCAGTCAAGAATTAAGATGAGTAATCTGACACATGCACTGAACATTAAGCATTAGTCATTTAACTTGACTAGCATCAGGTGGTTGCAAATGAGAAAGTTAGAATGAAGGGAAAGAAAGAATAATGGTTTGCACTTGTACAGAACAATTTTTGATCCTTTAACATTATTTGATATACTATATAATCCGTGTTAGCAGAATACCACTCAAAAAACTTCATCTTTGTTGCTATAATTATGTGCCTTAAGATAATAATAATGATTACATATATTTTATTTAAGAATTTAAGTAGGTGAAGTCTCCACTCCACAGTACCTTAATGCAATCGTAGCAAATTGCTCTGAATTTGTGGAACACCCTTTGACCTGTTCCAGTCATGTGTAGCAGAACAGTTTTTGAAGAGTTCAGATCTTTTCACAGCTAGCTCATTCATTTTATTACAGGTTTGTGGGGGGAAAAAGTAAGGTTAATGCAACTGTTCAACATAATATATCTTAATTGTAACATGCAGGACACAAGTATGGTAGCAATTGAGTTAGCTCAGAATGTGTTCTTTGTAATGGCAGAGTTAAAATGAAAGTGATTGCCTTTTACAGAAGTTCGTTGTTTTTAAATTAATGATATTGCTTTCAATAGAAAATCTGCAAGGAGAGTAAAATTACAATAAGATTCATACAGTGTTAATATATATCAGAAAATGAAGTGTACAGACGAGAGACCAGTGTTAAGCACCTTGAGAGACTCTTGAAATAAGGGTCAAGCAATACATATAATTCCAAGATAGATTTATTTAATGTTTATTTAAATATGCTATTTATTAGAAAAATGTTGTCTGTGTATTTACATCATATGACTAATGATCAACTTATATATTTTAGAATGTATGGAAGGGACTCCATTTTGTTAAACTGTTTATTATGTGAATCTATTAACAGATCACAGTCTTTAAAATAGATACAGCTGTGTCCACATACACCTTTCACCAAAATGAGGAAAAACGGTAAAACCTCACCATATATGACATGAAATCACCCTGTACAGCAGGTCCACCCAATGGGGAGAGGTGTTAGGGACTAAAGAAATCAATAAAACTCTGTCCATCTCATTTATCTATAATTGCTACTCCCATTGTGAGTTTCAATGAAGGTGACATCAATCATTCAATACTCATAGCTGGAGTAGCCGGGCAGTCATACAAGGTGACATTACCTTCATTAAAACTCATGTCAGGAGCTGCAGTTAGTGTTAAATGAGAGGTAAACAGAGTTGTATTGCATTAAAAATGGTCTACAATGCAGCTTTATACTGTATGTCATGGAAATCATCATACAGTGTAAAGTTGAATGTGGATACATCTGTACTAGACAGGCTAAAAATACACACAAATGAAAAAATATGTAACACAGAGTAAAACAGTGACAATCTGTGTTACTGTTTCTATCCCATCACAGTTCAAGTTCAGCTCTAATGGTCTTTGCAGCAGCAGATATAGTACATTGTATTGGATTTTATTATTTACTTTAGTATACAATATATAAGAAAGGCTGTGAAGGAGATTTGCTATGCTGCAGTTTATCTATGTTTCGAACTGTTCCATGATTCTATGTGGACAAACTGACCTGTCAGAAAGGACAAAACTTGCACCTCTGCACTGGAATGACCTCCCTTTTTCAGTCAGACTCTCCCCTACATTGCAGGTTTTCAAACGCTCAATCAAAAAGCACCTGTTTAGGTTAGCCTACCCTTTCTCCACTTAACATCCTCACTGCATCCTACATCAATCCCTTCTTCTCCTTCCTTCCTCCTCTCCTCTGCTCACACCAACAGTCCGCTTCCTTCACCCTCCTTATGTCATCTGGAAGCTCATCACTCCCACTTAGTGTGTTAACTCACGTGAGCAGGACCCTCAATCCTAGCGTTGCTCCCTCCTTTAACATTCCTTCTTCACTTTGTACCCTCTCTGCTACCCATTTACCTCATCCCCACCTGGTGGCTCCCTCTATATGCCCCATCTACATGCTACTTCTAGAGATGACTGCCTAGCACTTGACCCATGCATGTGCCATAACCATCTCCATTTTGGAGACTTTCAGGGGTGTCTCCTGAGGTAAGTTTGGCTCTCAATTTAAAAACATATATATAGATGACCCAACATTAGGACTCTCATTGTTAGAGTTAGAACCACCATATGCAGAAAGGCCTTGATGTTGACTGGTTGCTTATCATATATTTGCGCAAATATGTGTAACAGACATTTCTGTGTTTTTTTTTACAGATAGAACAGTATAGTCTGTTACTGGTTTATAAAAAATTGGTGAAAAGCCAATACCCTCTGGGTATCTCCGGCACCCGGCGTCTGACGTCACTTGAAGGCAGCGCGGGGAACCACGAGGACATCACCCGACTCATCGCGAGCTCCTGCTTCTACATTTCACTGAGTGCTTATAACAAGACATACGGAAGACCAGCCTCCTACTCCATAGGGGCCAGACGGAATCTACCCATCACCGCCCCCACATCATCACTGCACACAGAGGACGGATACCTTACAAGGCTGCAGCTGCTACATGCATTGTATCAAGACACAGGAAGGGTGAGTGCATTAACTTTCTTTGCCTGCTGT